>BHEV01044788.1:0-29861 GCA_004319985.1 Emydocephalus ijimae | reverse complement strand
TGTCAAGAAGGTAACCAAGAAATTCAACCCTCTCAGTGCATAACTGGCACTTTTCCTTCTTAACCTTGAGGCCTGCGTCTTGGAACCTTTGTAGGACAGTTCTCAGGCGTTTCTCTAACTGACTTCTTGTAGGGGAGGCTATTAGTACGTCATCGAAATAGGGCACGACCCCTTTTATGCCCTGTAACAACCTTTCCATCAAACTTTGAAAAATGCCAGGTGCTACGCTTACTCCGAACTGGAGTCTGTTACATTTGAACGCACCCCTGTGCGTAACTATGGTTTGGGCTTCTGCGGTTGCTGCATCTACTGGTAGCTGTTGATAAGCTTGGCCTAGGTCAAGCTTTGCGAATACCTTTCTGCCCCCGAGTGAGTGAAGGAGATGTTGGACCACGGGTACTGGATAGGCGCTCTGCTGTAACGCGTGGTTTAGGGTAGCCTTGTAATCCCCACAGATTCTCAAAGATCCGTCAGGTTTTATGGGAGTTACAATTGGGGTCTCCCATCGGGCGTGGTCGATGGGTTCTAACACGCCTTGTGCAATTAATTTGTCCAATTGCTTGTCAATTTTTGGTTTGAGACCAAAAGGGACTCGGCGTGGCTTTCGACGAATGGGTGCGATATCAGGGCAGAGATTGAATGAGATGGGGGACCCTTTGTACTTGCCTAATTGTTCAGTGAAGACTTCTTGAAAGTCACGGACGAGGGCCACCTCCCAGTGTTCATCTACAGTCTGGTTGATGCCTGCCATTTCGATTCCTAATGGCGCGAACCACTGCAAACCCAATAAGCTGGTCTGGTCTCTGTCAACAATGGTGAGAGGTAGTATTGCGGTGTGGTCCTTAAAAGAGACCTGGACATGACTGGAACCAGCAACCGGGATTCGATTGCCTTGGTAGTCCTTTAATATAAGTCTCTGAGTGCTGAGATCCTGGCGGCGGATGTCAGGGATCAGCTGCTTGATGGTTTTCCAGGAGACCATGGATAAGGAAGACCTGGAGTCCACTTCCATGATGCATGGCCAATTTTCATTGATGACCTTTACCCGGATTTTTTTTGCGTCCAAGGATGAAGCGTGGCCAATGGTGATGGTCTGATGTGCCTCTTCCCATCTGGTTGCGCCAGTAAACATTCGGTTTCTGTTGTACTGGCTCCACTGGTTGTTTGGGCGGTCCCGGTTTGTTGGTGGGGTGCCGGATGCTTGTCGGAAGTTATTTTCTTTCCTCTTGGGGCTGGATCCTCTTTTGTTCCGGCACACTTTAGCAATGTGGCCCCTTTTATCACAGGAACGACAGATGGCGTCTAGGAACCTGCAGTCTGATCGTGGGTGGTTTCCCCCGCATCTGGCACATTGGAAATTGGATTTACGACCCCATTGGTCTCGCTGCTCACGCTCTGACCTGAGTCTGTTGACTTCTTCTTCCTCACTATCCGATGAGGACTCGATGTCTTCATGGTGGGCGGACGCTGTGTATCTTTCTGAGGGTATTGCTGTGTCGCTGGTGGGTTGGCGGCTGGCCCCATTCGTTTGGCGCATTCGGGCTGCTGATTTACGAGTAGCTTCTGCTGCAATGGCATCTGCTATGGCATCTGCGAGGGTGATGTCTCCCTTTGCCATAATCTTGCTTTGGACAGTGGGGTCTCTTAGGCCGAGGACAATCCGATCTCTCATGGCTTCTTCTAGATTTATGAAGCCACACAGTCCACCCAAATTTCTTAGATCAGCTACAAAATCCCCGATGTTCTCACCTTCGCATTGGTCCCTCTGGTAAAATTCGTGTCTTCTGAATAAGGGTAGGAACTGCTGGAGCGTAATGAGCCCGAAGGATGGGAGCAAGGGTATCCCAGTCCATCGTTTTGACTTCAGCTGGTTTTGCAAGTGCCTTTGCCATTCTGAAAGCGGCGGGTCCGCAATGCATTAGGAAAACCGCACGTTTTTTGCTTGATGTGGCATCCTTCAGATTATTTGATTCCAGGAACATTTGAAACCTGTCCATATACGAGTCCCAATCTTCGCATGCTGGATCAAATGGGGCGAGTGGTATAGTGCTGCTGGCCATTCTGCCAATATCTGTGCGCGTTCAGCCATGTGCTCAGTCAGCTCTATCGTCTCTGCATCCCACCCTCGTCGCCAGTGTAATATCTTGGAGGATGGGCGTAATAACGGAGACGAGACATCGGATAGTAACTTCAAGTCTTTATTCGTGACTTCAGAACAGAGCAATGAGCCTGGCAGCAGCAGCTCCTTTCATAGACAATGATTCAAGCTTGCCGTGCTTGGAGCATCCAATCACAGCAGCCTGTTAACTAGCCAATCGGATCAGTCTGGAGTGACCAATCACGACCCGCTGTTGACGGACCAATCAGGATTGCAGGATTACAAGCCTGCTGTTGATGGCCAATCAGGTTTGCAGGATTACGAGCCTGCTAGTTCGGAACATATCCCCTGCCTTCTCTCACCCCTAAGGCCAAGATTTTATACACCTTGTTCATATTTCCCTTTACCCATCTAAACTTTCCTTAGTGGGATCTGCTCTAACTCCTAATCATTTGGTTCCTTTCATTTTTTTTGTACATTTTTCAACTCTTATCATTTTCTTTTCCAGATATGATAACCAGAATTGTACAGAATACTCCAAATGGGGCCCCATCAGCTTTGTCTTTTATTCGCAATGGGTCTAATATGAAACTTGCCATTTTCTTTTTACAGCAGCCTTGATATTTTTATTGAGAAATTCAAATTCTTTTTTGATCAATTATTGCCAGCTCAGATCATATGCATGTATCTATGGAGTTTGTGGAGTTTGCTTATACTGAACTTTATTAGCCATTTTGAAGCTTTTTCACCCAATATAGAGACTCAAGCCAGCCTAATGGGGTTCTCTATCTTGAATGGGCCAGCTCTCTAGGGCTGATGGGAATTGAAGTTCAACAGCTTATAAAACCACCATGCTGTGGTTAAGCAGAAAATATATTGAGTTAGACCCCAAGGGGTGAGCATTTCCTTCCTTAGGACAAATCAGAATTGCCTCTGCCTACACTTATCGCAAATCTGTAGAAGAATCAGCAAAGGGCTGCATCTTTCTCAGCAATGCCTCCCTCTTTTAGCATATCTTTCCATGCATTTTGGTCTCTAGGACTTTCTGTTGTTATGTTTTGTCCCCAAATGATCCCAAACATTAATTAAAGTGAAACTTATGACACCCTATAATTACTATTCCGGTGGTTCATATAAATATGTAAGATTACTAGGTTATCATTGAATAGAAGATGGCTATGCTAGGTACTATACAAACATACCAACACCATGGCTTGCATAATTCTTCTAGAAAGAACTGAACCAAACAGGATAGGAGTTTACAAAGACTGGTAAATTCACAGGCAGGGCAATATGTATGGTCCCAATATGCTAAGTGGCTATTGTTGCAGAGTTAATGCAGTCTTACATTCAGCCCCGTGGCAAAACCAGCTTCATTACAAGAGATGCAGAATTCATTGCTCACCTAAAAATACTGATGCCACACATGTAGAATCCTGAAAACATTGCACGGTGGGTGCCAATTAGCATATACTCATGGCCATGACTTTATAACAATACCCAGCCCTGCACATAACTCCACAGCCCTTGTTGTGCCAGCCTTTGCTGTGTCAACTCTGAAAATTTCCTCTCTTTGGTCCCTGCTAATCAACCTTGGTGAGTGATGTTCCAGAAATTTAAGAAATGTGGTTTCAGTTTTAATACCTTGTGTTTTCTGTATGGGCACTATTGGCACAAATTCTTGGGTAATATAGGAGAGTCGGTTTGATGTGGTAGTTAAGGCGCTGGTAGAAACCAGGAGATTGTGAGTTCTACTCCTGCTTTAGGCATGAAAACCAGCTGGGTGACTTTGGGTCAGTCACTCTCTTTCTCTCTCTTAACCCAACTCAACTCATAGGGTTGTTGTTATTAGGAAAATAGGAAGCGGAAGCCATTGTCATCTTTAATTATTTATAAAAGTAATAAAGGTGAGATAATGATAGATAGGCAGGCAGGCAACAGACAGACAGAGTATAAAGTTACCAGGGTGTTTTAAGTGTATCTTTTGCTCAAAACTTGGAGAGGGGGTTGGATTATTTTTTTGCCTGGAAAACAGAAGGGTGAAGGAAATCAAATTCCATTCATATTGCCTTTCAGTTTTTCTTACCCATCTTTATATGCAGTCTTAAGTTGCAGATTGGAATTGTGATTGCTTAGAGGTGCTTGCACCTTTTTAGGGCAAAGTATTTAAAATAGGGCTAAGAACATTATTGATTTCACTTGGTCTTATAAATTGCTGGCACTATTCAACCAATGGCTTTCCTAAACTTTTGAGGCTCCCATTGATCGGAGTTTTATATTTGCATGGGCTGCATGTGCAATCACTGCTACGTTTTAGTGTAACATACAGTAAGTATAGGGACCCATCTGGCATGGTCTACCCTCCATCCTTGCAGAGTCAATAGAGGCATAGTAGCAGAGGTGACAACTCAAAGTTTACTTACAGTCCCAATTTTCTTTTCTGTATCTTCTGATCATAATTGTGAAAATCCATGGTACAATTTCTTGCTGCTTTGAAATTTGCAAAATCTAAAATGAGTTTAATAACATTAAAAAAGAAGAAGCTGTCACTATCACCCATTTGTGATTCTACGACACCATTCTAGTCATGGTGACCAATGTTCTTCATATGGCAAGCTGGGTGGCAGCTTGCCCAAAATTGCCTCCTCCTATCACAACTGTTGAACGCCTGATTAGGAATCAAAAGGATGCTTTTAAGGAGAAGGTCCAGTTGGGACCAGTATCTTTTGCTCAATTTGAATACCTTCCATGGCTCTTAGGGAAGAATTTCAAAGAGCAACACACTTTGATCTTGCCGAGTGGGTGCTTTCTATGTTCATTTTATACAATAAAAATGTATTGGGCTATTAACATAAAATGTTTTTTTCCGATAGCTTTGTCTTCATTGTCTAAGTTTTGTTACAGAAATATGATGATTCCTAGAAAAAACTAGCCATCCTGAACACAGTGATGTCTTGTTCAAGTGAACCTCAGCAAATCCAAAGGGACAATTCCTTTTTAAACATTCCTATAATTTGAACAATGTCATGGATTTTAATGGGCTAAAAACATATATGGAGAGCCAGTATCAAAAGTAGTTTCCATCTGTCTCCTTCAACACTTAAAAAAAGCCCTCAATGATGGCCAAGAAAGCTTCTGAGAATAAAGTAGAAAACAGAAGCCTCTTTCCCAAGAAGACAACTTTTGAGACATTGCAAGACAAATTGGCATAGCATTGGGTCAGATGTTTATCCAGATGTGCAAAGGAAATCTCACCTTTGGTTTTCAGAGTGAAATAATAATTCTGTTTTGTTTGAAATTATTACATTGATAGCTCATCTGTACAAGTCTGGTTTCTTTTTCCTGGCTGCTGTTTCTCCCTTCTCACATAAATCAACCCAGTCATTTCATAAGCGGGAAGAACCTTATTCCTACTAGTTAATCCAATCTGTCTATGTATATTAGAACCTTTGGTTGAATAAGATGAATTAAAAGGGATAGCATAAACCAAATATACAGATAGTCCTCGACTTATGACCACAATTGAGCCCAGAATTGATGTTGCGAAGTGAAAAATTTGCCAAGTGAGTTTTGCCCCATTTTATGACTTTTCTTGCCATATTCATTAAGTGAATCACTGCAATTGTTAAATTAGTAACACGGTTGTTAATTGAATCTGGCTTCCCTATTGACTTTGCTCGTTAGAAGTTCGCAAAAGATGATCACATGACCCCGGGACACTGCAACTGTCATAAATATGAACTAAGAGTCAAACTTCTAAATGTAATAATTTTATGAAAAATAGTCGTAAATCACTTTTTTCAGTGCTGTTGTAACTTTGAATGGTCATTAAATGAACTGTTGTAGGTCCAGGACTACTTTTATATAAAAAAATAATGTTTCTCTGAAAATATTGACTTTTTTTTCCAAATGCAATTTTATTTACATTTTTTAAATCATCAAACAATTGTTTCGGTGTAGTTGGAAACCATGTTGTAATTCATGGAATCGTGCCATGGAACAGGGTGACTTTAACTCAAGAGTTAACAATTGCAAGACTTGTTGGCTTGATGATGTTCTGAGAACAATGCAACCTTTGAAGGCATACCTCTTGTTGATCTAAAATGGTCTCTCCCTTTGCCTGCACTAATGGCATCAGTGTGGCAGAGGGAGAAAAATGAGATGAAAGCTACAGTGGGATGCCAGATCTGATATACTAATGCCTTGAAGAATCTGCCAGAGAATGTTGGGGTATTGCCCCTTCTGAACATGCCCACAAAGCTGGGGTTAATTAATGTATGAACATCTGAAGCAATGTACCCTCGGCTCTGGATCAAGCTATAGTTTGTTTGACAATCAAAACACAAATCTGCTTAATGAGTTTGTTTATCTTTCAAAAGCACAGTTCACATACATTTTCAGTACAAGCTTACATAATTTGTGACATTCGTGGTAATCCACTGGGGATTCAGGAAAGACATTTTGGCTTCCCCTGCTTTTCTAGTGGATTGCATTAAGGAAGTGAAATCATACCATAGTAGTCTGTATCTTTATACACATTCCAGCTTCCTACACTCTTAAGATAAACTCTGCTGCAGGCATGTGGAGTCACATGGAAACCTGCAAAAACCAGTTCAGTTACCATTCCTCATTCATCTGACAAGACACTTGGGGTGGCAAAAAACATGGTTTACCTTCCCTCTGGCAAAATCTGTGCCTTGTGGAATGACTTCAGCTTTGGTGCCTCACCAGTTTTAGGATGAGCCATCCAGCCATTAACTCTTCACCAAAGAGATGTTTGATATAAGAGTTTTCCATAAAGATTCACCTGATTCCATCTTTGCAGGGAAAAAAACTCTCATGGTATCACCTTTTCTATAACTCTACTGGGGTCTTCTAGTTTTTTTTGTGGTGTCCCATATGTCTTAATTTTGGTTGTTATATTCTGTCCTTTATTCTGCACGCCATCTTAGGAAAGTGTTGCTTGTAAAATGATGTCTAAATAAATGATGGATAGGTTCTTGCTTAATTAAAAATAAAGATTCAACTTTCTAAAAACTGAATTCAGAGAAACAAATTTGAGAGTTATCACTTCACGTTCTCTTTTTCTGCATGGGTGTTATCTAAATGAGGCAACGACCAGTTCTGATAGCAACAACCCGTTCCACCCGAAATGTTCCTCCTCCAGTTTGGCCAGTATGGTGGACTGTCATCCTGTATCTCACCCAATCAGGAACCAGACTAGCCTCATTCTTGAAGTGCAACAGTGTGCACACCTACCACTGGAGTCCATGCTGCAGAGAGGGCAGTCAGTGTAGGCAATTGGCAGTGGGTGAGGTGTGGACAGGAACAAACAGCAAGCATACAGGAGTGGATAGGGAAAGTCTGATGAAAAGAAGGATGCAACTGGTCCCGGGGATGTAAATTCTAGCTTTAATCTGAAGCTGTTGGGCTATTGCAGGGAGATGAAGAATTTAATAATCAGTTTGCAAGCACAGGACTCAGCCATTTATCTTTCTCTCACTTTCTCTTATTTTCTCTCACTTTCTCAAATTCACACAAGGAATTGTTTGTTGTTTTCCCTAGCTCCTATTTTCATATTATAACATTTACATCAGAGGTGGGCAGTGTAATGGATCTTGGATACCAGGATACCTGCAACATTGATCAATGGTTCTCTGTAAGCTCAAAGTATATTGAGATTTGTGACATCTTTCAAAATCACCATGAGATTGCAATATTTTTGCGAACCACTGATAACTCATAAAACGTTTTGTTAAACTTCAAAGATTTGGGCCCTTTTATTTTTAAAGACCATCTGTTCTTGATGCAATGGCAACACCTAACTTACCTTGGTTGACCTTAGAATGCTAAGCAGTTTTGGGTTTGATAGTACTTGAAATTGAGACTTCCAGGAAACCCTAGGACTGTAATAAGAATAGGACCTTCACCCCATCCCATTCTTCCCAAAGAAACATTCCAGATAAAAACATTGTCAGGCAAACCATCTCTGTATGGTAATATCCAAGGAAATTACCTGGATGCACCTTGTTGCTACAAACCTGGCTTGAGTTGATTTTACTTTTTATTACCATATACAAAAACACACACCCATCTTAATGTGCAGGTGTATATTAAACTGCATATTTATGACATTCATCAATTTGTGGAATCTCTTAAAAAGATGGAAACATACATAGTAAGGCCAAAACTTTCATTTAAAAAAGCCTTTCAGCCTGAGTGCTTTCATAAAGTTTGACTGCAGATCTTTCTTCTGATTCATTTTTCTCCATACACATTGTCTCTCATTAAATGCAAAATTTAAAAACAAATCAGTAAAACGCTGATTGATGTTCCTCATGAGCCCAATAAGAGAACAGTGGCATCGTGCAAGTTCAGAAATATGATCCCCCCAATATAATTTTGCTGCACAGCAGACTTAGAGGGAGAAGGAAATTATGGAGATAACAATCAGATTGCCTCATTATTCTTAAACTGCTCAACTTAAATAACCCCACACTCCCTGTGCTAATAAATTCTGAAATGCTGCTTTGCAGCCTATATAATAGTCAATCCTCCTTCCTTTTTAGTTCTCCTTGTATAACCTTGATTTTTACAATGCCTAGGAATCTGTAGCAACACAAGGAAAAAAAAAAAGGCTTCAGGATTTTTGTACAAATTGTGCAAGTTTCTTTTGAAGAACAAGTCTTCTTTCTTAGAATTGAAGGGATGTTGATTTAAAATAATAATTTCAAAAGTTTGTACACTGAGCTTTGGTGACTCAATGACTAGAATGCTGTATTGCAGGCTGTCTGTGTCCACTGCCAGGAGTTTGATCCTGATGGGCTCAAAGTTGACTCAGCCTTCCATCCTCCAGAAGTCAGTAAAATGAAGATCCAGATTGTTGGAGGCAATTAGGACTCCCATGTTGGGGAGCAATATTCTGATATTGTAAACCACTTAGAGAGTGCTGTAATGTACTGTGGAGCGGTATGTAAGTCTGAGTGCTATAGCTATTGATTGCCTCAAATAATTTCTTTCAACAAGCATGTTATATGTAAGAGAGAAGGGATTCATTCTGAACCTAATCCAAAGTTTTATTTAAGTTATTGAGAACAATGTGAACTATCTAGACCTATAATTCTTGTTGGCTGCCCCCATTCTTTCATATTAATATTTAGTGGCATTAGGGAAAGCTATACCCCAGAGTGCAGTCTGTGGTGAGTGATAGAACAGTTCCCAATACCACTTCCTGAATTGGCAGAAATGGCTAAATTGACCATTTTGATCAAAGAAAAGAATATAAGTACTTTTTTTTTCTACATGGAGACAGCTTCTGGACTTTGTGCTTGAGGTAGAAAAAAATGAATCTTTGATTTGGGGTTTTACTGATTAAATTGATTTGTTGTTATAGAAATAGCTAGTTTATGCTATGATGGAAGAGTAAAAAGTTGAGGTTTGATATTAATGCTTTATTCTACTGCAACAGAGGTAATTGGAAGTCAACACCCTTTTTTCTTTCCCCCCTCTCTTTCTCATCTTTTCCCCCTTCCCTTCCCCACTATGTCCTACTATTTGCTTTTATATCTTTGTATTTTATTCTATAACCAAATAAAATGTTGTAAAACCTAATATCACTTTCTGAATTGAGCAAGCAAAACCACTGTTAGCACGGTGTCTAACACAGCCTGTGTTACCAAAAACCATTCAGAGATCAAGTAGGATCCATCAAGATATACTCTTTACAGGAGGCCATCAATTAGAGCGAACATGGTTGGTTCTATGTCCAAATCAGGCCTTGCTCCAGACTGACAAGGGTAATGATAAGTGTTTCAAGAATATCTTCAGCTGCACAATTCTAACCCGCTCAGGTATTATATCCAGTAAAGAGAGATTTGTGTCTGGCCAGAAGCTGGAAAAACCTAGATTTATTTAAAAATTGATATGCCATTCATTCATTTCAAAATGGCTCTGGGGTGCTCAGAAAAATATAAAGTTCAAAACCACACAGCAGGTATTGCTTCTACATTTGCACTGATACCCAATAATAATAATTCAGGCAAAGCCATGTTCTTTTCTCTCTTTTTTTAATGGTACATTTCCTATGTCTTTGTTTTGTTATTTTGCATTTGGGTTTGATGGCAGTGCACAAATAATGGCAACTGAGGAAGTGATAAATGTACTGTAATACCAGAGCTGATATTCAGCAAATTCTGACCAGTTCTGGAGAACTGGTAGCGGAAATTTTGAGTAGTGTGGAGAACTGGCAAATACCACCTCTGACTTGAGATTTTACAGTATCCTTCCCCTGCCACACCCGCCAAGCCATGCCCACAGAACCAGTAGTAAAAACATTTGAATCCCACCACTGTGTGATACAAACCTTTGTTGATTTCTCTGTATATTATTTTGTGGCTTTCCTAAATAAGACTTCAATAGTGCAGCATATGCCTTTGTGAACTAGAATCTACTTCATCAAATTAAGGTTTGGTTGGAGGCAGATTTTAAACAGTGGAATCAAGGAAAATGGAAAAAATAATTATTAAGAAAACTCATAGTTATTTGTTTAACTGTAGAATGATCCCTCTAGTCTAGTAGTTTATATTTAGAATCTATTTCTTTATAGCTTGTGTTCTTATTTCTCAAATTTCCAGAGTGGTATTGAGGTAGCCTAAGGTTTCCCTGTGGAAAGCCTGGCCAGAATAGACATACAGTCCATGTAGCTATTCTATAATGGAGTAACTGCCATTGCCACTGTCTCCATTATCAACACTTCTCTTTTTGCCTTACTGCATGGTATCATGGAAAGGCATAAAATAAAGAGAAGAATGTTGGTTGCAGCAAATTGATCGTCCAATACGTCCCACTATGGTGCTCAGAATGCACAGCACTTCCTCAGCTGAGCAAAGGAGAGAGTCAAATGGGAGACTCTCTCTGGAATTCAGTACTTTCAAAGCACAAAGTCTGATGTTTTGAGATGCTGGCAACTGAGCCAGCAGAAAATTAGCTCCACCACCCAAGTAGGGCAACATCATGCAAACATGATGATGCCAGTCAGACAGCAGCACCTACATCCAGGTAGAAGGTCTCCTGGCAGCCTTGAACATTAGAAATTTTGCATGTCATGTGGTGGAAAGAGAACCGGATAAAGCAGAACACTTTAAAGAACTTTGGGTTCCAACTCCTCCATAAGTTAAAAAAATAGGCAGATTCCTCAGAGACAACGCCATTGTTTTTCTGGCCTAGATTTTTTTTAAAAATGTCATTAATTATTTCCCAGTATTTTCTAGTAAAATATATACACTTTCTAGTTAACAAGATTTGAGCAATCAGTCTGTACATGAAAAATCACTGTGGAATTTGTTTTGTTTCTTTCTCTGTTAGATACACTGTAAAAAAATTTATAGAACAGATTGCACCTGAATGTATGTACAGATTTAAGCTCTCACAACTTATATTTGGCAAGACTTTCTTTGAATTTTACTTCCTTTTCTTTGACTTTATTTTTTCCTCTGTCTCATGTTTCTTCAGCCTGCACCTCTGAGTTTGTTAATGCCTCTTTTTTTTAGTTGCCTTCTCAATATCCTGCCTTCCAAAGCAGATCCCAGTGGGTTATATTAGTTCTTGAATTTCAAACTGACATGTACCCATATTATTATGAGGTAGAAATTACCTTCTTTGTGGTAAGACTTACAAGTTCCTTTACTCCTTGTAAGACTTACAAGAACCTTTACTCCTTATGTTTTTTTTTCAGCCCACACAATATTTTAGGACAGTGGCAATGTAGACATTACCCAGTTGGTCTTTACAGAAAATACATTAAAGCAAATAGACAATAGCTTTGAAAATTGCCAAATTTTGATTCTTTTATCCAAAATCTTGCAAGACTGAGAAAGTAACACCAAAATGTTATGACAAATTTGGGGCACTCTATTTTTTTATAAAGTATTTTAATTGAGGTTCTCTGGAAATCCTATGGGGGAATCGCACATACTTTGGTGCCCTGAAGGTGCTCCGTTGATGACTCTGCGACACACAAGATTTAGATGACAACCCGGTTAGATATTGTCACTGCTATTACAGTCATCACAAGAACTCTAAGATGTAGTTATCCAGCAAATGGTCCAATGGGATTGTTGTTCATTAGGTCATGAAAGAAAAATTAGGAAGCATTATTTGAGTATAATAGATATACCTACTCCTTCCTTAGTCATTCTACCAAACATACAGTGAGCCTATCATATCGCAAATAGTTGGGGACAAGCCACTCTCCACAGTAGCCCGGGCCATTTTGCTCTTCCAGTACATCATGTTCACCTCTTGCTGATTTTAATCTGTGGGTTTGAAAGGTAGATGACAGAGAATCAGTCTCACAATATGAAGGTCATCTTCCCCAAAGAAAACAAAGGGTGAAAGAACATGAATTACATATTCCTCTTGGAGAGAAAATTCCCATCTTTTGGAGGAATTAAAAACTGACATTTCCTATTTAGGGATTGTGGGGAGGAAAAGGGAGACAGTGAAGCTGCTTGTGAGCCCTGAAGCCCTGTAAAATATACCTGCCTCATATCTAGGATCATGGTGTGGCTGGGTTTGGATAAAGTGAATTGCTCCACTCAGTTGTTGCATTTGGAAACCAGCTTGTTTAAACAGGGATGTTGTTTTCTTGGTTGTTTTCTTCAGTGCTAGTTTTGGGTGAGTCTTGTTGAGACAAATAGAGCACACAATGGAACTATGAAATGACTCTTGGATGATGCACATAGCAAATGCTGTACCACCCTCTTCCCAGGTTGCTTTCCCTTATTTCACTACCTTCACCAAGACCTTTTTTTTTTTTTAGTTTTGCTTCCCATCAAGGTTCTTCCTTCTATAACCCTCAACTGAGTGGTATTAAATTTGAATTTATCTTCCTGATTAAATTTAAAGGAAATAACTGCATTGATTAGACTGTAACTGGAAATTGCAAAAGGCCTGTAGCCTTTTTCTTGAAGTATATTTCATCATCCTGAAAAGATCCAGCACCTGGATTCTGTGCCATAGTAATGGCGGGAAATATAATCTTGACACAATGCCACTACCCCTTGACATAGCAAATACCAGTTTAATGTTTTCCATCTGAAAGGAAAGCAGAGAAAAAGAATCGAAATAAAAACAATGACTCAAATCCTGGCAATCAACTTCTGATAGAATTTACAAAGTGTGTAACTTTCTTGGATTATATGCACTACAGAGTGAAGAATCTTCCCAGAACAGGTGACGTTTATTTATAAAATGTATTGGCCACCTGCAGGGTAACTCTGGTCACATGACAGCAATTTCTAAAAAATATCCCAGGGAAAACCAAAAATGGTTACTCTTTCAAGATGAGAATGTGAACCTTATGTCATTCTGTTGGCTTTGATAACATAAAGAGATGGTAATCAATTTTATAGTACCTGGCCATGAAACCATTCATAGGTAATTCTTCCTCAATGGGATTTACTAATTAAGAAGAATCCCAGTGATGTTGTCAGTGCTAAAACATGAAAAGTCCCCACCATCATTTTACCTGGTCTCTTCCTTAATTGACTCGTCTCTTTCCCTATTCTCTATGTTCCTGTTTGTGGAGCTTTGCCAGAGGGCTGAGTCTCACACACAGATATGACAAGCTACTGTGCTGGTATGGGATGGTTATTACTATCCATTCAGGTATGCAGCTGAGAAGGACCTTTGCCTCCAAGTGACGTTATCAGTTGCCTGAGCCTGTCACATGCTAACGTGATTGCATCCCATCAATTGGTGCAATTTAAATAAGCTGGCCCCTTATATTCGAGTTTGAGACCCCTGATCTAGTGCAAGGTTCCAACAACTAATTCAGGTACCCAATCAGAGCTCTCATGTCACACTTTTGTGATTTCCATGTGTGAACTGGAACATTTTTGTGAGATTTAGTGATTCTTAGTATTGGACTGAGTTCAAGTCCCACCTTAGTCAAGAAAACCAGCTGGGTGACTTTGGGCTGGTCATGCTCTCTCTCAGCCCAACCCATCTCACAGGGTGGTTGTTGTGGGGAAAATAGGAAGAGGAAGTTGTGTTGGATATATTCGCTGCCTTGAGGTTTTTTTTTAATAAAAATAATAAAAGTAGGATATAAATAAATAGACATTATTTCATTTTTATCTTTTTTTTTCCCCATCTCCAGGAAAGTACACAAGTTGTGGAATCCTATCGTTTTCACATGCCTTGATTAGTTTCCTGGTAAAAGGCATGCCTTGGAAAAAAAATAACTACCAAGCCACTATGCCAAAGGGAACCTTAAATATGACAACCAGTAGAGCTTTGAGGAAAGGCAAGTGGCACCCCAAAGCTTCAACAATGCTGCTGAAATGAACCGCTTGCTTTGCATCACAGTGTCACATACATGTTACTCTCCTTCCTTACACCTGCCCCCGATGCTTATGGATTATCTCTCAAATCGATCATCTGATTCTCATTTTCACCTTCCTTTGTTCAGGGAGAGAGCTGCTTCTTTATTGAAATGCCAATAGATGGCTGTTGATAATACCCATTTATTATTGTGAAAATAAAATCCGTAATTAAGGTCTGCTAAAACTTCACGTCTTCCAATGTGGGAAGCAAAAACCATACGAAAAGCAAGCAGTCCTGATCCCATATCAGCAGGATGCAATAAAACAGAGAATGAAGTTGTAAACATTCAAAAACCCTAAAAAAAAAAATTGGAACGTCTTGCAAACACTCAAAAACCCTAGAAATTATTATACCAATTTTATAATTGGCTTTTCTCTCCTCTCCCTACGAAATAATTACAAGTACTGCCAGGCCTCAAAATTAATGAACCAAGTATGGTAACTTTATATAAATACAAAATGAGCTTTTCAGACACATATCACAATTTGCACCATTTCTCAAATCCAAGCTTCCATGAAAATCCCAATTATATTCAGTTGCACAGTCCTGCCCTCTTTGCATTAACCCACCAAATCAGTTCAGTTCAAGAACTTGTGAATTCTTTGGTTTAATATTAAACTAGAAGATTTTCGTGTTTTCCCTAACATATTGGTTACTTTGTGGTTTAGTGCATTTGATAAAACCAGAAAAATGGGTTGATTTGGTTATCAGGTCACATGTTGTACAAATGAACTCTAAAGCTAATGCAAGAGGAATTCTGGAGAAAACTAGCAACACCCTAAGTTTCACCGATTCAGGTTTCATCTTCTATTGTGCATTCTTATTTGTGCATCATTTAAGTTCCACTCTAAGCTGATCACAGCAACAGGTTTAGCCTTAATCATTAATCTTGGATACCTTGAAATACAAAAGGCAGCTATAGGTTGCAGGTTTCTCTATTTTCTGCTGCCATCTAGCAGTGGTCTGGATTTTTGTTGCCAATTCTCATACTGTATCTAATATTGTATTTCTCTAACTTGGCCATTTTAACACCTGTGAACTTGAAATCCCAGGATTCCCCAGCCAGTGTTCAGTTCTGGGAATTGAAGTCCACATGCCTTAAAGCTGCCAAGTTTAAGAAACACTGCTCTAACACACACACTCTAACACACACACACACACTTATTGAAATGTATTGCTGGCCAACTCCATTAAAACCCCTTCTTCCAAGCTTCTTGTGCTAGCAATTACATACATAATTGTGAAGATCAAAAAGGAGACCAGGTTCGTGTGGTCAAACCTGAAGGATGATGTTACACCACAACAATCACAATGGCAATAAAATGAAAAGAAGAACCAGATGATATTTTGTTGGACTTTTAATACTGGAACAAAAAGTAACTGTGCACAACAGCTGACAGTAAGTGTAGTATTTGCCCAAAGGTAATAACAATCCACTCACTATTACTAATAAACCTAATTACTCCCACTATCAGAGAAATTAGTCAAGGGGAAAGATCCAGCATGAGTAAACAGGGTGATTGTCTATTGGTTTCACTTTTGCAAATACTTTTTGTTCAGGCTAAGACAGAGGCGTGGTGATAAGGTAGTATTTCTGGTGTTATGCGTGATTTATGAAATATTTTGATGTGAAGGATTTTTGTTTTGTTTTTTTTTTAAAAATGGTTCCTCTTGAAAAATGCCGCACCAAATTATTCTTTTCCTGATCCAAATTCCTGAAAGCTTTTGGTTTCTGTTCTGAGAAGTCATAATACCTGCATTTACATATCCTGCTCAGCCAAACTTGCTAAGCAGTGTTGGGATTCAATTTTTTTTACTACCAGTTCTGTGGGCATGGCTTAGTGGGCATGGCAGGGGAAGGATACCGTAAAATATTCAGTCAGAGGTGGCATTTGCCGGTTCTCTGAACTACTCAAAATTTCCACTCCCGCTTCTCCAGAACTGGTCAGAACCTGCTGAATACTACCTCTGTTGCTAAGGGTGCACATGTTCAGCTGTAATTCAAGATTGTCAAACCTTGATAACTGGGTTCCCCCAATGCTTTCAATCCAAACAAAGCAAAATGAATCAAGTTCCCTTTGCTTCAAATGTAAGGATTCTTTTGTAGGGCCAGTCCAGAAATATATCTAACCAAGACAGTGTCTTACATCTCTCCAATCTCAGAGAGTAGGAAGCAAGGAAGATTATGTTGATAGGAATTTGCAGGAAACATTACTTAAACAAAAGAGGCTGAAGCATTTTGTGCAGATCAGAAGCTCCAGATAAAATTCACAGGCAAAGATCTCTCTAATCCCCTGCAGTATAAGGAGGAGATGCAACACAGATTTGCATGTTTCTGTTATTCAGACAATCTCAGTAAAAATAGTTTTAGTCTTTCTGTGAAGTTGATTTCATTGTCTGGTCTACTTAGTGGGATTAAAGAGTAGCCCTTCCTTTCTTAGGATTTTCACCAGTAGCCAAATACTCGAAAATTCCAATTTTATGCCCTTTTATCCCAATGCTGCTATTGTTCTGCCTTAACTTCCCATGAAGCCATGTTGTTTAAACTTCATTCTGCTTCCCTGTTCATTTCAGGGAGTTTTATTTGCAAAATCAGCCAAATTTGGGTAATCTTTGATAAATGTCCATGCTTGGCTGAAGTGATGTCTACATTGTAGAAATGAGTATGGAAAGTTTCTGCAAATACCGTGTTTCTCATATAATAAGCCTGGGTGTTATTTTTTTTTGAGCCCGGAAAAAAATGGCTAGGCTGTCTTTTCGGGGGTGACTTAATTCCCCCCCTTGCATCTTTGGGCGGGCGGGCAGCGACGGCTTGGATGTTGACCTCAGCGTTGGTGGGGCACTTCATATCAAGGTCAACGCAGGCAGCACCATATCCGGGTGTGCAACAAAAGTACTTCCTAATGGCAAGCCCCCCCACCATTACCCCCCATTTCGCATGTTTTAATATAGGCCTTAATTTGGGGGGAGTGGCTTAATTTCATTTCATGCCTATAAAACATGCTGGGACTTCCTATTGGAGGAGGCCGTATTGTTGGAGAAACAGGGTAGCTACGTGATGGCCAATCAACACTCCTAAATATTCATCCCTACTTATCTCATTTGGACCATATCCATTTGCTAACTAATAGACAGGAATGAGAGTCAGGTCAGCATATTATTATGCCGTCAAGATGTTCTTATACAATTTTATGCACACATACCATCCAATTTACCTGACTTGTAAAGATTTGAAAGTGGATAGAACATGCCACACTAATAGCCTTGCACCCATTCTGTCTGACCTCAAGCTATTCAACCAGGAAGTCTGAAAGCTGGCTTTATCTTTGTTTGAATGTGAGTACAACTCTCTGTAGTACTTGGGGTGTGAAACATGATCCAGATTATATGGAGTATTATGCAGGATAATGTGAGTATAGTTTTCCTTTGGATGTCCCAGCTGCAGATATGAAGATTGGAGTAGATGGTAGGACTTACCCTCCACCCACTATCAAAACACTACTTGTGGCTTGATGCAATATGTGAAACAGCATCATCTTTTAATTAACTTTATAAGATTGCTACAATGATGAAATGACAGCCAGGGAGAATAGTACAGGAGAAGCTGCTTCAGTTTCTTGGGAGAGTAATAGAATAAAATCAGCTTGAATTGCAGGAAATAGGCACATCTACTTCACTTCAAAACTAAAAGCCAGGAGAAAGCCAAGAGTAAGCTAAATGTTCCCTTCAACAAAGAGGCATTCAACTGACAATAGAAAACCATTAATAAAAGGGCAGATGTCAGAAAGCAGGAAATTCTATATTCTGTGGTATCCATATCAGCTGTTTCATCACCAATAGCAATAGCAATAGACTTATATATTGCTCCATATTGCTTTACAGCCTTCTCTAAGCAGTTTGCAGAGTTAGCATATTGCCCACAACAATCTGGGTCCTAATTTTACTGACTTTGGAAAGATGGAAGGCTGAGTCAACCTTGAGCATGGTGAGGATCGAACCCCTGGCAATCAGCAGAATTAGCTTGCATTCTAATCACTGCACCACCAGGGTTGACCATGATGATGAACCTATGGCACATGTGCCTGTACATGCCTCTCCGCTGATTTTTGGCCCATTTTTCAGCCTCCCTGAGGCTCGAGGGAAGCCTTTGCAACTTCGGGAGGCCAAAACAACTGGCCTTCCGGTAATACCGGAAGTATTCATTTTCAGCCTCTGGAGGGCTACTGGACCCAGGGGAGACTGTTTTCGCCCTCCCAGGGGGTCGGGGGAAGCCTCTGCAGCTTTTGGAGGCCAAAAAAGCTGGGCCTGTTCCATCACTTCCGGTATTTTGAGTCCCTGGAGGGTGAAAACGGCCTCCCCCGGGCTCCAGCGGCCCTCCGGAGGCTTCATTGCATTGGGAAGTAAACTTCCACACTATCACACACTTTCATGCATATCCCTACACAACGATGACCCTTTTCAGTTAGGCTTGAAAAAAGCTCCTGGGGTGCACAGGAAGCTGCTTTTCAGATCTAATTCCAACTGTTTGAATATAAGATGGGCGGTAACAAGTAGGAAATGTAAAAGAAACTTAACTACAGGTACTAGATACCGGCTACAGAAAGCTATTCCAAGCTTCTGTATCTGTCTGCTGCTTTCTAGTGGTTATCTTAATGTTTGCAGCCCGGATAGCTCTAGTTTAATATTTAAATTGCATGCAGGAAAGAGTCTGAAAAACCTGTAAACTAGCTGCTGGGAAGGGATTCAGACTGGTCAGGCACCTGGGCTGCATCTAACTTACTAATTTCCAGTTTCCATTCATCTGTTTTTAAAAAAAGGAAAATCAAGTCTTCGAAGCATTCTTTTTGCTTTTCTAGCCTCAAAGATTCCCTGAGTCCCCACAACCACCTCTTCCCTAATTTTTTTTTTGCAACATTTAATGAGATTCTTGAATTATTTATGCTGCATATGATTTCAGCAAATGGGAAGTGAGGGAAGGGGTTCCAGACAATTGCTAGATGGCTGAAAAGAATTAAGATGGCTTGTTATATTTTTGCTATTATCTAGCAGTCATCTGGACTTTGGCAGCTCTGATCGGATACCCCAGCATAAGAAATTGGAAGAAGATGGGAATTGCCAAGCTAATATGGTTGTTTTTATAATTAGTTTAGCAGAAAGTACGTACTGGGTACAGGAGAGATATTCTTTACTCTTGCAGTTTCATTAGTCATTCCCAGAGTCTTCAGTGTAACCAGTGAACAAAATAGATGAATGCGGATGTGAACAACTTTTAGTAGAATGTGTTTCATGTATGGTGTTCCAGCCTTCATCATAACGACAAAACATTCTTCTTCAGTTCCATGAATTCAGAGGATAGGAATGAAGGAAGCGGAGGGATATTTCTTTACAATCTTTCTCTGAGGATTTTATTATTCCAGTTTTAGTTTTCCCAATCCCATTTGCACATCCATAGAGCAAGATTGCAAAAGTCTCCCCCTCTTTTGTTTTTTTTTTATCAAGAGGTACGCCACTTCCCGACACGCCTTGATAAGAGAATGGGGGAAATTTTGTTTTTAAGTATTGACAGATAGCATTCATTCCACCATGTTGAAATGGCAGCACAACAACTTAAGGAACAACATTGGAGATTGCCAGAAGTCTTGCTCATTCTAGTGTAAGTTATACATTTGCATATAGTAAAACCTTGTCTGGCGATTGAGCTGTCTATTACACAACATTTGTGGAGGGTTGATCTACTTCAGCAACTTATTTTCAGGTCTGACTAAGAAGCAGTGAGATTATTAAGCCCAGAATATGCTTCAATTGGAGTAGGACATGGGTCACAAAAGAGAGATGCCAAAAGAGAAAGAAACTGTTTGCTTAAGGAATGCATCAAGGCCTCAGTGTGCAACACTGAGCTTTTTATTCTTCACTATAGCAAAAGAAAGGCAAAAAAGTGTCCATAGTATCAACAGAAAGATTCAACCATCTCAATGAGTCACTGTAAGATTCCAGAAAAGTCCTCCAGGAGAGCAGAGTGACAAGATATAAATCACAGTATCTCTACACAACCCCCCTACATCACTTATATTCAATTTTGGAACACAAATACGAAAGGGTGGAACTTACATTATGAAGTCACAAGGCACGTTTCATCCAGTTCGCCTTATGGCAACTAAGAATGGATCTCTACCTCCACAGCTCTTAGCCCTCTTGTTGCCCTTCCCAGATCCACCCGCCTCAAACCTTACAGTTAAAATTGGAGGCAAACTTTTAAATTATGGTTGTAGGACTTTTTCCATTTCCAGGAAAATAGTTATAGAAAAATGGTGTATTAAGCCTAGATTTCATATATCTCCTTAGTTAAAAAAACTACCCACCCACCCCCAGTGAAAAAGTAGGTCAAAATTGCATCCTTTCTGTCATGTCCGTTCGGCAAGGAGACTCGGAGGCAATGACTGTGGTTTCAGCTCTTTATTGAGTCTCGGGAACCGAACTGGCTCCAAAGAAAACTTGCGGCTTTTTATTCTCAAGCCGCGGCAGCCGCGGCCAATGGCACCGCTTTGAATCTCCCGTGATTCGTATCAGCCAATCGCGGGAGATTCTTAGCGGGCCAATCAGCGCGGCGCACTGGACCAATCAGATCACCCTGCGTTTTGACCAATCAAAACGCAGGGTTTCAAGAATGCAAATGAAGGTACAGAACACTTTCCCCTCCAGCAAGGTCATTGCAACCTGATTATCAAGTAGCTCCATTTTTTAACAATAAAGAATTGGAGGGTTGGCCCCAGCTCTCCAATCCTTTCATAAGGGCCTAAAGACATGGCTCTATCAGTTGATCGAGTAACAACAGTTCCCGCCTCCCACATTCAGCCCCGCTCCCCCCTTGTGTCCTTAGGTTTTAATATTTGATTTAAATTATTTTTTTACTGTATATGTATAGACATATTTTTATGAGTGTAAGCCACCCAGAAGTACTCTATGGTGAGATGGGCAGCCAATAAATTTTATAAATAATGATAAAATAAAATAAAAGGTTATAGTTTTAACACTGATGAAATTGTATAAAGACTTTTGTTTAAAAACCCATGTTGTGTGTGTGGGAGTGTGCATGAATATGTTTGTATAGGTGTAAAATGGAAGGGATGATGTAGCTTTGACCTTGTCTATTAGCTTTGGAACATTGTCCACATGGTAACTAGGAGAAAGATAATAATACCTGAAACAACAATGTAAATGAATATCTTTGGTTTAATAACTCTTTATTTAACATATATATGACAAATTCTCCATCTGGTCCACTTTTAAAGGTCTGTGAATTAAACAAGATCCAGCAATTAACATTAAAAACATTGTGCAATGTTGTGTTCCATTGTTTTTATTTTGAAAGAAAAATGGCTATTGTCCAATTAGAATAACAACTACTGGGGAGATTAAGCTTTCCCCTTTGGGGCTTCTGATGAAAAGCTGCCCCCTCTCCAAACTTTCTAACTACTTTGAAAGCTTTTGTCTCCAGTTTAACAATGAAAAGGATCAGTTAATTATAGGGATCACAAAGGAATCACATTCTGGTGAGAGAAGTTTCCTGAGGACGGGCTCCAGCATTATTCTGAAGGCTCAGAAGACTAAACCTCTGGTGCCAGTGACCAACCCTAATTGGATTCTGCAACATTATCCTTGGACACATACATTTGCCTTCATTTATTAATCACATAGACCAAGGGTCTTCAAACTTGGCAAGTTTAAGACTTGTGGACTTCAACTCCCTGAATTCCTGAGCTAACATGACTGGAGGAGGAATTCTGAGAGTTGAAGACACAAGTCTTGAAGCTATCAGGTTTGAAGACCCCTGAAATAGACTCGTGTAGAAAAGTTACCCTCATTTCCATCTGTTATAATCCTTACTCTTATGGCGATCCCTCAAGGGAAAATTTTTAGTTTTCAATGGCCAGGTTAGCTGAGAATTCTGAAAGATGCCTTCAATACACCTGGAACACAGCAGGTTAGAGAAAGTTGCTCCAGACAGAAGGAGCAACATCACAATGAAGGTCACAGAAGACTGTGCCTGCCTTGTCTCTTGTTGAGACAAGAGGGCCCAAGCTCTCTTTGTTTACAGCATGCCCAGGATCTTTGTCATAGCCTACTTGCCTTTTGAGATTGTGCAATTAGACTCATGACTAGGTCATTGTGAACCTAATAATAGACATTCTGCAAATTACCTGTACTTATAGTGAAACCCATGAGGTGATTACTCTAGCACAACAGTGGCTGTTGTAAATATCCACACCCTTCCTTACCTGCATACAAATGTATTATTAAGGATGAAAACAATCTGCCTCATGCTAATTATCTTCCCTCAGAATGGGTTTGGCAACTGACTGCAGCTTTATTCACTGGAATGAATGAAAGTGTTTTTCTTGCAATTGTCATGTCCTTGAAATTTGGCAGGAACACCTTGCATCAGAGAATAAGAAGATTGATCATTACATCATCCTGAATCATGTTTGGCAACATGTCTCTGTCAGTTCATCAACATACTTTATTTCAGGCTAGAAAGCCAGTTTCTACTTATGAAGGCTGGCTGTTACCATATCTAAATTGGTAGTTGCCGGATGTAAATCACAGTTTGTAGGAACTAGTCATTCATTGATTGAGTACATACCACCAAGTGGAGGGCTTGTGAGGGAACAGGAAGAACCTCGTTAGATCTGAATAAACATCCATTTAATGGACCATCAAAGTTAATAGGTTTGAAGAATCTGTGGTATTCCAGATTCAACTGACCCCAACTTCCATCATTTTCAACCAGCATTACCTTTTGATGGAACATCTGGGAGGCCAAAGATATCTGCCTCTTTAAGATTAGTTGATTATGTGACATCAAATTAGTGGCTATTTTAGTGATCACACAAGTAGATTTCCTCCATGGCAATCTAGTCCTAACGTGGTCCTTCAGGCTTCTAATGGCGAACTGATTACCACTACAACCATGCCCATCCACCTAGCTGCTGGTTGTTTTCTTTGTTTCTTCTCCAGAGAGCTGGGTCTTTGCATAAAGTGTCTGAAATAGAATAGTTTGAATCTGGTCATTTGTGCCTTGAGTGAGGACTCTGGGTTGATTTGTTCAGTGATTTGTTCATTTTTTGGCTGCTGATTATTTTCTCCAACATCAAAGTTCAAAAGCATCAATATATTTCCTGTTCTGTTTCTTCATCATAATCTGGTATTAGAAAAATGTTACCTTTTGCAAGAAAAGATGGGTAATTGCAATTGATAAAAATATTGCTGATCAAGTGAAATCATATTCATTCTATTCATTTCAGATGTGAACACCTAATGTTCTCCCTGTACTGGCACACTATTTCTTAATAGGGTCATTTAAAAGTTTCATCATAATTACAGAACTACCTGGTTTATGAACTTTGAACATGCTTATTTATAATATTAAATGTTTATTTTGGAAATTTTATATTGCCACCTACTCACTCATGGTGACTCAAGGCAGCTTACACAAATATAAAAACATAATATAAAAATAATAAAAGAAAATAATAAAACAATAAATTAATAAAATCTATATGTCAGAGTTCAGACCGATGCCCTAATTAAATCATGAGCCTCAGGCCAGGCTTCAAAAGAAATCCAATTATTTATTTGAAGCTTCATATCAGCACAGACCAAGTGAAGCCAATTCTGACCTCACTCTCCTCTTCCCAAGGTGTGTCCAGTCACATTTCCCAATGAAGCAATTTTGCAGGTTGTAGAAGTCCCTCCCTCCAGCCACCGTGGATCTCCATGGAGATGACCTTGATGTTGCCACCTAGAATGTGCTTTGTTTTGACTGAAATACAAGTTCCTTGATGCAGCTGCGAGCCTCGATTTCCCATCCCCCTGCCTATGGCAACTCGAGAGCAGGTCATGGATGCTTCACGAGTTGACAATATACATATTTTCAGTGGTGGGATTGAAATTTTTTTAACAACCTGTTCTCTGCACTAATGACTGGCTGGATGGGTGTGGCTAGGCGGGCGTGGCTGGGCATGTGGCTGGGTGGGCATGGCTGGGTGATCAGATGGCTGGGTGGGCATGGCTGGGTGGATGTGGCCAACTCAACCTTCACTTCTTTGTCATGTCATGTTTATATCTGAGCTATGCCAAAAACATCTCCCTTCTACATTTATGTAGATTAAATCTCCTGCCACCCAAGTGTGATCTTCCCTGAATATTAATTTTTATAAGAAACCGTATAACATTGTTTGTTCCCTTTCCCACAAAAGAAAAAATAAACAAATGATAAAGTGCATTGTGTTTGGTCTTTCTTCTACAAACATGCCAATCCTGAATTTATTGGATAACTTTTTGGGAAATTAACAATTTAAAAAAGATGCCTAGCACCCTTCTCAGCCCTTAGGAAGAAGAAGGGGATGACATACTGTCAGGGATACACCCTAGCAGAATCTGCATGGCAGTCAGGCAGTCAGACAAATATGTGAGATAAACGTTTTTGTAGTTTACACTCAGTAAAACAGATACACGTGCTAGTTAAATAGTTTATTCCAGTAAGAGTTTTAGCATAGTCAAAACAGTCCATATATCATTCACTAGTTCAGTCCGTCTGGGGATTATTCAGTTGCAAAGTCCAGTGTCGAAAAAGAGGCCAGTAAACTTACAAATATCAGTCCAGTAATATATCTCCTCGCAGTAGAGATATGAAGAAGTCAAACCTCCTTTCTTCCTTCAGCAGCAGCAGCAGGGAACACGCAGTTATCAAACCATCAATCCATCATCGTCAGCAAACAATTCAGTAAGTCAGCAATCAATCAAGTTCTCTTGCTCCCTCTTATGGCGGTTTTACAGTCACACCCAAAATTACATGCTTTGCTGTTTAAAGTGACACACACTTAAAACTCACTATCATAGTTTATATATATTATTTACCCAAACTACGTTAGGTAACCTTGTTATTCCTAACACATACTATACGGACAGTCCACTCGCCCCTGGCAACATCAGCAGGCACATTGGAGAGCAGGCCACCTATCTAACTCTGAGCAACTGAGACAAGCAAGCCCAGCACCAACAAGGGCTGGAAGAAGCACCTGTGAGATTGGAGAGGCACCAAAGATTCAACCTGGGCGCTTCTCTCTGATTCTGAAATGGCCAATATAATGCACAGGAAATGGCGGGATGCTACTGCCAGCCTTTGTTGGTGCTGGAGGCTGAGCATTGCTTGAGGAGGCACACATCCTGCTCTCCTTTGACCCAACAGCCACCACTGCTGTTGCCAGGGGTAAGTGGATTGTCTATGTTGCCCTGAGCTCATAATGGGCTCCATAAGATGCTGTAAGAGCAGTGTTATGTTTGGAGCATGGGCGAGAAAGAATGGAGACAAACCGTTGAAACGGTGAACTTCAACTCTTTATTTACATGGTGTGACAGCTCAAAAGGACGGCTGCTATAGCCTTCCTTATATAGGCAACCCATTAACTATTCAACCAATAGCAATCCAGGAGCGCTAGCTCCGTTAACCAATGCGAATGGCCCGTTAATGGCCAATCAGATTCTCCTGAATGGACCAATCCGATCCTGCCATTAACAGCCAATCAGAAGTGCAGGGCCAGAACCCTGCACTTGACTTCAAGCTCAAGATAACTTTATTTAACATTTATTCATTGACAACAAGCAGCATGCAGGGCAGGCCATGGAGGCAGCAACAGAAGCGATGGAGACAAGCAGCTGGACCAGGCCAGTGTCTCAGTTGCGTGTCTCCCTGAACAATTGAGGCAAGCAAGCCCAGCATCACCAACGAGGGAAGTGTCTAGGGGCTCCAGCAAGGAGATTCAACCCAGACACTTCTCTCTGCTGCAGTGCACAAAGGAGGAAGGCAATAATACAAAAAAAGGCAAATACACCCTCCTGCACTGAGTACCATCACCAATGCCACCTGCACTGCCCAACCTTGCCACAATAGCACCATTACCTCACTCCTCTCAGTGGGGGCTGTGCTACTCCTTGTACCAGCTGTTTGGCTGGTCCCCAAAAGAGGTTCCTGGATGTGCCTGGACATGCTTTGTGTTAAGTTTGAAGCATGGGTGAGAAAGAATGGAGATGAGCTGGTAAAACGGTGAACTTCAACTCTTTATTTACATGGTGTGACAGCTCAAACTGGACGGCTGCGATAGCCTTCCTTATATAGGCAACCCAATAACTATTTTAACCAATAACAACCCAGGAGCGCTAGCTCCGTTAACCAATACGAATGCTCCGTTAATGGCCAATCAGATTCCTCTGAACGGGCCAATCCGATCCTGCCATTAACAGCCAATCAGAAGTGCAGGGCCAGAACCCTGCACTTAACTCCAAGCTCAAGATAACTTTATTTAACCTTTATGCATTCACAACACCCCTTCCCCCTGGCTTCTGTTTCCAGGGTGCGGTCACATAGTCCTGAAGATAGGACGGTTGCTTTATTAGTCTGTTTGATTTTCGCTGTGCGTTTTGCATTTGGCTGCAATCTCACTGTGGTAGATCGTTGTTTGGCGAAGGGGTTGCCTCTGGTTCAGAGTTCGCGTTTCCCTTGTCACCAATATCTTCGGGAACTTCCTGAGGTGGACTTACTCCCATCCCTGGTTCCAGTTCCCTTGTCTCTATTCCGCTATCGTTCCCTTCGAATGGGTTTTCCTCTGGTTGAATTTTGTCTTCTTCTGTATCTCCCCCTCCCTCAGTTTGGTCATAAGAGAGTTCAGGAGTGCCTGAGCAGAGCCGTGATCGTAATTGATCGATATGGCGCTTCCATAGTCTATCGTCAAGGCACTGTACAAGGCAGGATCTTGGGCCGGTTACTCGGATTACTGTCGCTTCTACCCGCAGTGGATCACCTGATAGGTTTTTAGCGTACACCAAATTGCCTACCTGGAAGGTACGGCATCGGCCGCTGGATCCGAGTGGTTTATCCGGTTCATAAGCTGGGTGTAACCGGTCGAGGTGGGAGCGGAGCTTCCATCCCATTAGCAGCTCAGCGGGAGTTTTGTTGGTGACGCTGTGAGGTGTGATGTGCTGTAGAAAAAGGATTCGGTTGATTTTCTCATCGATGTTGTTGCAGTCTATTTTTTGTAGCATTTTCTTGACAAATTGAACCATGCGCTCAGCCCTGCCATTGGTCGCCGGATGTGCCGGCGAAGTGAGCGCATGTCGGATACCGCGATCAGCCAGGTACTGCTCGAAAGACAGCACGGTAAATTGGGGCCCGTTGTCGGATACCAGAACGTCTGGTAATCCGTGGGTTGCAAACAGTCTGTCCAATTTCTTGATGACCGCTTCTGTAGTCGTGTTCGTCATGCAGTGAATCTCGAGCCAATTCGAGTAGGGGTCGACGGTTAGTAAAAAGGTGTGGCCTTTGGTCGGCCCAGCAAAGTCCAGGTGAATACAGGACCAGGGTCCCCGTGGTGTCTCCCATTCGGTTGGGATTGCCTTTGGTGGGGCGTTGCTCACTTCCTGGCATCTATGACAAGCTTTGACCCAAGTCTCGATTTGCTTGTCGATGCCCAGCCACCATGCATAGCTTCATGCAAGGGCTTTCATTCGCACAATACCGGGGTGGCCATCGTGCAAGGTTCTCAGTACTGCTTGTTGGAGTCGCTCCGGGATAACGACTCTATCGCCCCAGATGATACAGCCCTTTTGAGAAAACAACTCTGTTTGTTGAGTTTTGAATGGTGCGAAGTCATCTGGTATTTGGTCCAATGGCCATCCGCGTTCCACCCAACTGAGGACTCGCGCTAAGGTGGGGTCACGTCTTGTTTCTCTCGCGATATCACAGGCGGTTAATGGCGGTGTGTGAAGTGTCTCGATCTGCAACGTGGTTACTGTAGGCGTGGGGTCGTCGAGAGTCTCTGGAAGCGGTGCTCGGCTCAATGCGTCGGCGTGGGGAATGGCTTTCCCCGGGCGGTATTGCACCTGATAATTATAAGCAGCCAAGAATTCTGACCAGCGAGTCATCCTGGGGGATAATATGTAGGGAGTCGGTTTATCTCCAGCTATTATCCCCAGCAATGGTTTGTGGTCAGTCACAATAGTAAAAGCCTGGCCATACACGTACTCGTGAAATCTTTGAACGGCAGACACAATCGCAAGGGCTTCTTTATCGATTTGGCTGTAATTTTGCTCAGTTTTCGAAAACGTCTTTGAAAAATATGCAACAGGGGTTCGCTACCATTGGGCAGTACATGGCTCAAAATGGCGCCCACTCCAAAAGGTGAAGCATTGCATGTGATGTTTAACGGCAAAGTCTCATTGTACTGCATGAATACAGCATCAGAAGTCAGCAGTTTTTTTACATTATGGAATGCCAGTTCTTCTCTATGACCCCATACCCAAATTGCTTTTTTGTCCAGTAACTGATGTAAAGGTTCAGTGACAGTTGCTTTGTGTGGTAGAAATACATTATAAAAGTTGATAAGGCCTTGGAACGCCTGGAGATCGGCCTTGTTCCGAGGTCTTGGAGCGTTTTTTATTGCTTTTAATTTACTGTCGGTAGGGTGAATACCCTGACTGTCAATTAAATACCCTAAAAATTCGACACGATCTGTACACAGTTTACATTTGTTCTTTTTTACTTTTAGACCGGCATCTTGGAATTTTTGTAGAACTAATTTTAAATGATCCTGTAAGATTTTCCTGGTAGGTGCAGCAATTAATACATCATCAAAGTAGGGGACCACGCCTTTAATCCTTTGTAGTAGCCTCTCCATAACGCTCTGAAAAATCCCCGGGGCTGGACTGACTCCGAACTGGAGTCTGGTACATTTAAAGGCACCCCGGTGCGTCACAATCGTTTGTGCCTGTGCTGTCTTTTCATCAACAGGTAGTTGCTGATATGCCTGAGCTAAGTCTAGTTTAGCGAAGACTTTTCCGCCCCCCAGGGAATGGAGGAGGTGCTGCACCACTGGCACCGGATATGTGTTTTGCTGTAGGGCGTGGTTCAGAGTGGCCCGGTAGTCCCCACAAATTCTAATCGAACCATCCGGCTTAATTGGTGTTACGATTGGGGTCTCCCAGGGAGAGTGATCGGTTGGCTCTAACACCCCTTGAGCTATCAACTTATCGAGTTGTTCGTCAATTTTCGGCTTTAAGGCAAATGGAACTCGACGGGGCTTAAGGCAGATGGGAGCTATTTTTTGGATTAAGGCTGAACGATATCGGGGTCCCCTNGCCTAGTTTTTCCGCGAAGACGTCCCTGAATTCATGGACGAGGTCCTCCTCCCAGTCACTGCTGCTGATTCGGTTAATGCCTGCCACTTCAATGGCAAGTGGCGCGAACCATTGGAGGCCTAGTAGGCTAGGCCGATCTTTGTCGATCACAGTCAGAGGTAAGTACGCTGTGCGGTTCTTGAATGAG
>BHEV01044782.1:0-18933 GCA_004319985.1 Emydocephalus ijimae | reverse complement strand
ACTTATTCAAAAATAGTCTTCAAAAGAAAGCAATACAGTCTGAATTTAATGAGCAGATAGAGGTGAAATAAAAAAACCAAACAAAATACAATAAAGAAATTTCTACAATGGACCAGGATAAGTAATTACCAAATTCTAGGAGATAACAAGGCACAGTCTGTTGGAAGGACGCCAACTAAGATAACTTCAGCCCAAAATAAAACACCCTTGCTTCTGGCAATGCTGTGTTTTAACCATCTTTCTTATATACTATTCTCCCCAACTGCCACCACTGAGGGGGGATCATGGCCGCTTCCTCTCTCGTAAGCCAAGTTGTTTCCTTCTCCGTTCCTCCCTGCACATTTCCTTTCTGTGTCTCTTGTGTGCGTGTGGCTCAAAATGCTAGTTAAAATAAGCAATGGCAATGGAGAATATTCAGAACACATTCTGTAAATGTGATTCCTTTATTGGAGTGAGAACAATTTTTTTTTGTTTAGTTATCAGAAAATGTTCCCAGCATTGGAAATTATATAGCAATTGTAGTGGCTGAGTTCTTACAGTTCTCCTTGACTTGTTAAGTAACTACTCTTTATAGTTGATATTTAGGAAGGTAGTGAACTGTAGTGGGAAATAATATTGAATACATACTCTAAAAACTTTCTTCCCTTCTCAGCTCCATATTTTGCATCAGTGGCTGCAATCATATAATCATTTACGGGAAATCTCCCCTGAACTTATTTGGAAAGTAAGCACTGAGCTCAGTTATGATTATCTTGTTGCTGTTCTTGTTATCACTGCATTCTTCAATGACCTTCAAGAAGCTATTTAACCTTTCCATCATGTTTTCTTCGTTGTGAAAATGTTAATATTTAAGTCAATTAGATATGAATGGTTAATTATCGGCATGCATAGTTTCTGAGAGTTAACTAGCAGACATTTATAAACTGAAGGTGGAAAGTAATGTTGCATCGCTAAACATTTCTTTCTTGCTTGAGCATTTCTAAATTCACCGATGGATCTGTTCAGCAAGATCGGACAAGTTTGCTTTCAGCTGCAGCACTTTCAAAAAAGCTGTAATTGATCATGGTAACATATGGTGACATATGGTCTCATCTCAGCTTCAGAATTTATTGGGTGAAAACTTCATGTTCTTATTTTAAAATGCTCATATTAAAGATCACTCCAAATGGTTAAGGTTTCCTTTCCCTCTTACTTTTCTTTTCTTTTTAATTGCTGTTGTTGAAAGAACAGAAAGCTGGTTTTGTCCAAACATGTCAGAAGATTCTTTTTAGGAAATGCTGAAGCTAACTCATCCTAGTTTGGTGGGGCAAGGTCACCCCAGATTGGTACGATTCATCCATCCCCAGAAGAGGTATTGATCAGCCAATTGCTTCAGGTTGTTTAGAAAAAGTTTATGCTATCTCAAGGTAGCAGCTGTAAACCAGGGGTTACAGGTTTTAAATATGAAAACTCCCATGCATATGAATCAATTATCCCTAACTTTAGCCTCTTATACTGAACAGAATGGAACCTAATCTCAAAAATATGATAAATATTATATAAAACATTTATAAGAAGGACCATTCAATGTAAAGTAATATTCTTATGTGAAGATAGAAATTTCTGTTGGAGAAACATCTAAAGGATTTCGTACTAACAAATTCATAGTAATTTCATTACGTTCCTGCTAGGTGGACCAAAGTGGATTGTGCATATTTCCAAACAATTATCATTATATCAGAAGAGAAGGGTAATGGTTACAGCCTTCCAACCCATTGAACTTTGGGAACAAGTCCATTTAGCATGATGTGTTACTGAGTAATTCAAATTTAAAAACTGGCACTTCTCATTCATTTACTTAATAGCTTATAAGCTGAACACTTCTACCTGAAATAGGTATCATTATACATTTTGCTCTCCTTATCCTCTCCAAAAACAACTTTGGAAAGAAACACTTTTCTCTTTGTGGAGAAATTGTCTGAAAAATAGAATAGAACCTATTCAAATTTGTTGAAGGGAAAGAAGCCAGCAAATTTAAGTTCAAAATGGGCTGAAACAGGTTGGGGAAAAAATATTCCAAATTTTCCCCCCAGTGTATTCCTATGGAAGAAACTATTTGGCAGTGGTGTTAGCTGTTGTTGAGAGTCCCTTTCATAGCTCCTTTTCCTTCTCCCTCTTGATCATATGACTTAGACTAGAATGCTCTGTGAACCCATACATGCCGACACCCATGAGAAAAAAACAAAAGCACATATGCAACACATTATTTTGCTATACAGAAGATCATACAGATGCCTCTGATGGCCGTTACTGATAAAACAGTTGGGAAAAAGTTCAAAAACCATGTTCTGCATGGTTTCCCTATCTTGTTTCATCCTTTTATTTGCTTTATGCATTTCTGTAATTTGTTAAACCTTCTTTTATGTTTCTTTCTTTCCACAAGCCTCCTAGAAGCTACAGTAACTAACTGTTTACATGGACATGGTTTATTTACATGATGAATCCTACATTCCATGTTGGTCATTCAGGTCCCATTTTCTCCTCTGTCCTCTTGAAATGAAATTCTGACTATTGGTTGCTTCTTATAAGGTTTGTCACAGGATGCAATATCTATATATCATCTATATCTAGATCCACATCTGTCTGTCTGTCTGTCTGTCTGTCTGTCTGTCTGTCTGTCTGTCTGTATCTGTCTATTTATCTATCTATCTATCTATCTATCTATCTATCTATCTATCTATCTATCTATCTATCTATCTCTATCATGATTTAGTTACCGGTATATGAACTGAAACTTAGGTATGCCTTTCCATCAAGCCCTTCCTTCAAACCAGAAAATGACCTTTTCCAATTACATGACATTGGGACTTCACTAGTCACCCCATGCAGTCTTTTATCCCTGAAGACAACCTTTGATCAAAGTGCTGCGCTACAGACTTTTCATTCATATAAATCCAAAAAGTATCTATACAGAAGAAGGACCAGGAACTAGGTCTTTTCTGTTGCTCAAAGAAAAAGCACCAGAGCTCAGCAGTGGTTGTTACAAAATCATCAATCCACTTCCACTAAATTTTGCTGCAACTCAGAAGGCTCTGCCATCAGCACCTAGGTTTTCATGGCCACTCCCATCATGGAAGACATGCTGCTCAGTGCTGAAAGTGTGTCCAAGCCTCACAGATACTGCCAGCTCAAACACTGTCTCTGCGCTCCTGGCTATTCATGAGCAGATTGGCACACCAGCTATTCTTTGTGGCCTGCAATGTATATTATAGGTAGTCCTTGATTTACAACCACAATTGGGACCAGAATTTCCATTGCTAAGTAAGACAGTTGCTAAGTTTTGCTCAAATTTATGATCTTTTTTTGCCCTGATTATTAAGAGAATCATTGCAGTTGTTGGCTTAATCACACAGCTGTTAAGTGAATTTAGCTTCTCCCGTTGACTTTGCTTGTCAAAAGCTGTCTGGGAAGATTACAAAGTGGGGATCATATGATCACAGCACTGCAACTGTTGTAATACATGCCAGTTGCTAAATACCTGAACACATGACTGTGGGGATGCTGCAACAGTGGTATGCATGACAACTGGTTGTAAGTTATTTTTTTTGGCAATGCCTTTGTAACTTTGAACAGTCGCTAAATGAATGGTTTTAAGTCAAGGACTATCTATAATCTGGACATGGTGGCATGGTGGTTAGAATATGCATTACTGCAGGCTACTTCTTCTGACTACTGTCGGCCAGCAGTTCGGCAGTTCAATTATTCCCCAGCTCAAAATTGACTCAGCCTTGCATCCTTCCGAAGTCAGTAAAATGAGAAGCCAGACTGTTGGGGGCAATATGCTTACTCTGTAATCCACTTAGAGAAGCACCATGAAGCAGTGTACAAATCTTAGTGCTGTTGCTAATTGCTTTTTACCTCTATGAGTTGAGCAGAATCTGGAATAGAAATTTCCGCTGTTTGCTTTACTGTATTGAAACTTCTGGAGAAACTTTAAGGAAACACTCAGAAAGGTCAAAACAACAATAAACTATGTAAGATCACAGTCACGCTTAACCAACCAATAACATCAATAGTCCAATATATTTAAATAAGCACTTGCCTCTTACAATGTGATTATTTATCTGCCTTATTTTGCAATATTTTAATTTTCAAAGTAATGCATTTTATTTGGCCAAGAAACTCTCTTATGACTGAATGAACTGATCTTCAGACATTTTTAAATTTGCAAGTTCAATTCAATATTATCTTACAACATCTAAAGAACAATCTCTTTAACATCAACACTCTCTATCAACTTGCTAAGTCAACATTTACATTTTGGAGATTTAGCTAAGATCGATATAACCACATGACAGGGCCACATTTTCCTTTATTTATTCGTTTTGGCAATTGCTGTCTTTTGGGGGGTTTTCTTCTAGATAAAACAGGGCTATTCACTTCCACACTCAGTGGTAGCATTGGTTTTCTTCTTTGTGATTATTTGCAGCTGGAGTCCATTTAAGAAAAGCATATTTTTTATTGCATATCAGATTAGCGCAAACTATTCTGATTACAGTAGGCTACAATTACATTAATTTCATTTGTTAATTCAGTTATATCCTTGTTTCCCCTTTAATTGTGTAAAATGAAAATCTCCTCCATTTTTCTTTCTGTTGAAACTTCTTGAGCTACTAATTCTTTTAGCTTGATTATAGATGTTCAAAACAGCTCAGCAATAATTGGATAAGAAAAAGCCTGAAAGATGTGCTAACTCCATCCTCATTTTCTACAGCTTCTCAAGAGGCCTCTTGAGTGTTCTCAAGTAACCTCTGTTGGTGAATGAACATACACTGAATCTGTCGTTACAACTTGTCACACTCTACTTTAATAGGATTCATTTCTTCACATTAAACTGAGATTAAAGACATAAATGATATAGATTAAATGTATCTTTAAGGGGTTAGTAAAGCAGCAGCCTGGCCTCTTCTCTGATGCTTGGCTGGTGTCATTTAGTCCATCCTAATCTGGATTGTTAGTTCAGGGAAGAATACACACAGTCCTTGATTTATAACAGTTCATTTAGTGACCGTTCAGACATAATGGCACTGAAAAAAAGAGGCTTCTGACTGTTTTTTTCACACATAACAACCATTACAGCCAGGGATGGAATCATAATTACCGGTTCTGTTGCTCTGCGTCACACGAGTGCAATTTACGACCTGCTGAGCTCCCTGGACAGCTGAGCAGTGTTGCGGGCAAGTGCACAGCAGTTGGAAAAGCCCCCTTTTTCCCCCCTGCTTTTTCAACCACAGCTGTGCCGCACAAAACAGCTGCGGTTGAAAAAGTAGGAAATAAATGTCAGTTAAGAGCCCGGGTGGGCAGGTGGGCCAAAACAGCAGCAGACATAGAACTGGTATACTCTCTGTCTGCTGCTCTTCAGAACTACCGGTTCTACAGAAGTGGACAGAACAGTTAGAATCTCACCTCTGGTTGTAGCATTCCGTGGTCATGTGATCAAAATTAAGATGCTTGGCAATTGACTCCTATTTATGATGGTTTGCAGTGCCTTGAAGTCATGTGATCAGCTTCTGCAATCTCCTGACAAATAATGGAGAAACTGGATTCACTTAACAACCACGTTACTAACTTAACAACTGCAGTGATTCACTTAACAACTGTGGCAAGAAAGGTCATAAAACTCAACAAACATTTCACTTAACAACATAATTTTGGGGCACAATTGTGGTCCTAAATCGAGAACTCAGGAGAGAGATCAGGAGTGGCCAGCTCCTAATGCTTTATAAGCATGAGAAATGAGGGTGTTGTGGCCCGCTAGACTCAGACAGTAAGCAGGTTGGGGAGGAACTTGGGCCATTCCTGGAGTCTGGGGAAGGCTCTGATGGATGCTCTGTGTCAGAAGCAGAGATAGGGCCAACATTTCCCAGCTGCCTTTGGAGTCACAGATAAGTGGAGAAGAAGAATGGTTGGAGCCTGTTCCAGATGTGTATACGCAGAGGTGTCAGGAGAGGAGAACAACTAAGGAACAGGGCCTGACTCAGAAGGAAAGGCACACGTGGATGCTGAACGGCCCCTCCCATAGGGAATAAATAGAAGCAAAAGGGGAGTGGTAATTGCAGGAGAGAGTTAGTTTGCTTATTATGATGATGATTTGCTTATCGTGGTTTATGCCTCAGAGACTCCTTGCCACAAATTAATTTACAGCTTTGTGACTGGAAGCTCTCGGCCTGGCAATTATCCAAGGACTGATATTGGCAGGATTTTTCTGTGTGTGAATGCCATGAATTCCCACAACTCAATAAAGAGGCGGGGTTTTGGGACAAGGACTCTATTTCTTGGTTCTGCTAAGCTTGGGTCAGAACAGAGGGGCGCCACTATGTGCTTCTTTGCTTTGTTGTTGCTGTTTTCCTACATTGTACCCAATTGGAAGCACACAATTAATCAACAGTTGTATCTTTGCTGAATATTGCCTTGAGATTAGCACTTAATCTCACCGGATCCCGAGAGCCATAGGTGAGGAAGACAAATTATGCAAATGGTAAAATGGGCCCTTCTTCAAAGGCAAGCTATGAAAATGTTTTCCAGTGAAAATACCTTTCTTTTTTTACATTTGATTATTGGCTCCTGGATTTTATATTTAAAGGATTTTATATTTACTGGTAGAGGCCTCATCATGGAAATATCTCTGTTTTTAAAATCAAAACACCCTTATTTTCATCAGCCAATGTGATGGGGCAAGCATGAATTCCCATCTACCTGTGAGAATTAAAGGTATTATATTTGGGGCTTCCTTGATTCAATGCTTTGAATTTAGAATAGTTCTATAGTTCTATGAAGCCTGAACTTTCATGCAAACAACTGAGTTGCAATACAATAGACCTCAACTTATGTCAATTTGTTTACTAACCGTTAAAAGTTACAACAGCACTGAAAAAGTTGACATGTGACCAGTCCTTTCACTTATGCTTGTCATGGGGTCTTCACACTTGTGATTGTGATTCAGGCACTTAGTAACCAAGGATGAATTTACAATGATTGCAGCAGCCTGGGGTCATGTCAACACAAGTTGCAAACTTCAGACAAGCAAACTCCATGGCAGAAATTGGATTCGCTTAATCACCACATGATTCACTTAACAACTGGATCTGATTACATGATTACTCACTTAAAGATGGCATTGCTGTGCAACAGTTCTGCTCCCAATTGTGGTTGTAAAGCAAGGACTATCGATATTTGGGATGACTCGTTGGATAGATTTTTTCCGCCTCCATGATAAAAGCCACCTCATGAGGCAAGTTTTCTAAAAAACAATTCTAAGGAACATAAACATTCCAATTTGTTATCCCCATGATCTTTAATACATATAAATAAGAGAGATTGTGAGGAACATGTGTAATTAAAAAAAATAACATCACCCCCCCAGATATAAAATCAGTGCTTCCAGACATGTGGTTGATTCATAATACTGTTCAGTATATGTCTGATGGAAACAATTCCAGTTGAGTTTGATTTAAGACAAAAAGGAGGAAATCATTTTTTTTTGTAATAAGTCTGTATTACAGATTTGAAACAACATTTTTGTTCAACAGCATTTTTCCCTTCCAAATGTAATGATTAAGAAAAAAAATGCCTGAAGAGGGTATGCTCTGTGAATTTTGCATGCCATTGTCACTTTTAGGTTGTGCTCATTTTCTCAATATCATTTTAATTGTTGGGTTAAAATGAGCAAAGGTTCAGCTAATACGTATTAGCTAAACCTTTCTCTGTATACTATCCAAACCCACAACCTATCTCATTTATCTATTCTGAATTGAAAAACTTGCAACGTATTTCTAATTATATGGAAGTTTCATGGCAGTTAGGAACCCTGATGAAATTCATTTATGATCAGACAGATCTTTGAAAGGGGGCAGGCAGTCACATCACTGGCTGCGATGCCAAAATCCTAGCCCCAGTCTGCTCCAGGGGAAGGATCATCCAACAGCATGAATGCGTTAAAATTGCTCCTTCCTGTTAGAGCTGGAATTGGTAGACTATCTACAAATTGGAGACCTGCAAGCCATGTTCCCTGTGGACAGTATAAATATAGAGCCAAATTTTGTGGCAGGATGGTCATCAGACAGGATGGTCTTTAGGCTGCAAGTTCTTCATAAAGCTTGTTGTGCAACAACATATGTTGTCAGCCATGAACAGCATACAAAGAACAGCCATACAAATAATTGTGTAATGGACATGACTACTTTAGTGATTTAGAGAGAGATGCTATGCTTGTATGTTGTGAAGCCCTTTCTTCAAATGTTTTGCACAACTCTGGTGCATAGTTCGTGTGTCAAAGTACGTGCAAGAATTAATATAGATAGAAGATAGATAGATAGATAGATAGATAGATAGATAGATAGATAGATAGATAGATAGACAGATAAGCTTAGATGATGGAGGGAGGGAGGGAGGGATGAATGGATGGATAGATTAGATAGATAGATTATGATAGAAAAATCCTCCTTGCAATAAATTCATAAACACAAGATTTATGCATATACCTTAGTCCATACACAAAATGTATTGTATGTTTACCTTGAGGTACTTTTTATATATGCTCACATTTTGCTTTTATAGATTATGTCTCTGATCTTAGTTTACCTCAAATTTATTCTGCTAAAATCCTCTATGGGATTTTCCATAAATATGATTTTATGTTGCAAAGGGAAGCCAAAAGACAACAGATTAATTACTTTATTAGATTCAGGGATAAATTCTCCACCATCCCTCTACCCTAACATTGCGAATACAGAATGAGGAAATAAAACATTCCAGCTTATTATAATGGGCCCTGGATTCAGAATAGGATTCAGAATAGGATCCCATCCTAAAGATGGAATATAATTCTTAAAACTGTACTGTTGGAGAAAGAGAAAGGGTAATCGCACTTCCTCCTTCCCTCCCATCCATCCATCCATCTATCCATCCATCTCTTTATCAGAGAACATAACAGATGAGAATAGATTTATTCTAAAAGATGACAACGTTCTGAGAAGGGTTTAATTTGCCAGACATTAAAATAAGACAGTCCCTATTAGAACAAGCTACCTTTTCAGATGTCTAAAAAGTAAAAAAAAATCACCAAAGAATTTTTTTAGAGAACCACATCAGCATGAAATTATCATATACATATTTCCCATCAATTACCATTAGAATTTGAAGCTAAAAATGAGCTGTGATGGTGCAGTGGTTAGATGCAATACTGCAGGTATTTCTGCTGACTGCTGGCTGCTTGCAATTTGGCAGATCCAATTTCACCAGGCTCAAGGTTGACTCAACCACCTTTCCCTGGTGAGTAAAATGAGGACCCAGATTGTTGGGGGCAATATGCTGACTTTGTGAAATGCTTAGAGAGAACTGTAAAGCACTGTAAGCGGGTATATCAGTCTAGGTGCTATTGCTATTGCTAAAATTTAATCTTGAATCTTTAGAGAGAATATTTGGCCCTAGTTTTTCCCTTGCCTAGGATCATTTTTTTTTCTCTTTCTTGTTATTGACATTGAGTCTTGCGATCTTGAGACTCACAAGTTTGATGTCAGCCTTACCGGATCAGCCAGGCAGGAAGCATGATCAGATTAACCAATTCTGTCTTCATGTAAGTTACATTATTAGGATCTTGCAACTCTGAAAGTATAATTCTTCCACTGTCACCTTTATATTCTGAGAGCTTAGGGAGGGTTCCTCTTGAGCCTATTGCTACAGCTGCAGATTATGCTCTCTCTTATCCGATCATTCGCTGGGCAGCATCTCATCACCCTGTCTCCCAAGGCCTTTCCTATGTATAGGTTTCCTACGTATAGGTTTCTAAAAGTTCTAGGAACTTCTAAAACTTGTCTTTTACCAATTAGGCACTTGGCCCGCAGTTTAATGTGATCTACAATACTGGCTTTCATGCAACAGCCTTTTCTATTTCTACATATCTATTTTGATATGTAAAGTTTGCACCTGGATCTCCTCTATGTTCTACCTTTGAAGTACAGTTATCCCCTTTGTGGCTGGAGCTGAACGTTATTGCTGAAGGAATGTGGAGATTACCCAGAAGAAAAAGACTTTTAGAGGAAAATAAAAGACCTCTCAGTCCTGGGAAAAGAGAAGGTATGAAAAAGAAACTAAAAACAATCTTGATTGTGTTGGGTATAAAAGGGAACTGAGGAAAACTCTGAAAGATTTTAATGTTTTATTTTATTGAACCCTACAAGAATAAAATATAATTTGTATAATCCCTCCACTGCCTGTTTTATTGACTTGGCCTACCTTGATGAGCTGACAAAGAGATGTTGAGCTGTTGCCCCATTAACCAACTTATACATGATCCCGATGTTGATGAGAGCTGTCCAAACCTTTAATGGGATGATTTGATTCAATGGTGATTTGATGTTGCTGCATTTTGCGTTGCACTGCAATCTTGTCTGAACACTTAATCTTACCTCACTGAACTGAACATGAGCCGCCACACACACATTCCTAGTATTCATGTTTATATTTATATTAAATCTGACAGTGCAAGACAAGACTTCATTGTAGCTTTGTTTAGGGACTTTGTGTTCCCAAAGTTGTATTTCTTAATTAAGTTCTTGTGATTATATGCTGCCAGAGCTACTGGTAAGATTAGGCCATCAGAGGGTCTAATATAACAGCTCTAATTTCTTTAGGTGCCTGATGATATCTTTGAAATGCATGGTGACTGCATTGCTCTAAATCAGTTTGTTTTAAGTATGGTTTGACAAATAATTCACAATGACTAGGTCCATCCCACCTTCTAAATCAAAACCAACCAACCAGTCAGCATGCTTTAGAACTCGCCAACTAAATTCCAAGTTTATCACTTGAGATACCAGATACTATACTTTGAGGCCATAATGAAGTTACATTTATGGAAATCAAACCCGATTTACAGCGCTTTGATTTCCTATAACAATGTAACACTTGCATGAAGAGAACACTATGAATAGGTTTGATTCTTAAGCTGAAGCTGCCATTAGAATTAAAGGGCACACATTTCCTGTTTTAACTAGATCCTGATAACACTTGTATTTATGCGTAAGCATGTCCCACATTGGATTAAAGGTTTAGTGTTTATGAATATATTAACGTTCATTTCTGATTTGATGGCATGCGCTTGTGAAATAATGATACATCCAATCCGATTACTTAACTTTTGCTTTTAATCACTTTATAATCTTGATTTTATGTCAGACTTAAATTGGATTGCTCTGTGGAAAAATTTGAAACTATAACGCTGGCCAAAACTTGTCACATATTTGTTATGCCTGCCGAATTTTATAATCTTTTAATTATTGTGATCATTTGCTCTGAATGTAGAAACTTAAACAGTAGAAACACAGTAAAAAATGGTTATCCAAATTTAATTTGGATCAGCTGAGTAACACTGTTTTAACACTATATTTCCTACTGATTGATTTTCACACTGCAATGATTGAGTGTATGCGTAGAAGTTCTATTAAAATTAAAATATGGGAGCAGAAGAAATAATATTAATGATACAGTCAAATTTATAATGGTTTTCTGCAGCATCCAAAGAAACTATAAATAAGTAATGATTATAATTAAAGTTAAAAGCTTATAATATTACAATGTGAGAACAAAAAAGGGTTCTTGGGTTTAAAATACACTGTCTCTCCCTTACTGCAAGGTCTTTGAATGATGCTTTCTCACATCGTTGCTGTAAGAAGTGCAAAATATATTTCTCAAGTATTTCCAGCCACTATATTGCCATTCTGTTTTGGCTTTATGCATTGTTTTAAATAAACACTCAAGGTAATTTTGAAAAATAATCATAGTGAAGTAGTGTTGGACTATTTACTATATAGATGGATACTGAAAGAAACAAAAGATGTTTATCATAATGATCAGCAGTGTCTATAACAAAGCATGAGGATCTCAAAGCAACTACATGTGCATTGTGAGGTCATCATACAAGGATGTAATTTGTGTCACAATGTCTGGCACAAATACATAAGTCATGAAATTTGCATAATAACGCATGTGTCATTTGCTCCTCTTGTTCCTTCTGCAGAAACCTGTGTTAATAAAAATAAAAAAAGGATCAAGATAAGTTACGGTTCCTCCAAAAATGAGATCGTTCAATCTCTGAGCTTTTGTTAACTTGGATATCGCACCAGATTGATATGTGATGCAGTCTTATGCAGTTTAACTGCGAAATATTATGTTTTTCTTTTTTTCTAATATGCTGATTTTTCCATAGAAAGTTTCCTAAATCTGGGGTGGGATTCTACCAGTTTGCACCTCTTCACTAGAACCGGTTATTAACATTCTAAGCAGTTTGGAGAACCGGTTGTTAGAAGAAATTACTAGCCTAATCCTGTAAGGAAGGCAGGAAGGAAACATTCTGGTGTTGCTTACAGAAACTGCCTCTCCATTAACCCTTTTTACAATCTTGGCAGGACTAGACTTCCTGTCTCAGGAACTTCTCTGGAGTTTTTTTCCTTCCTTTGCTGGTACTTTGCTTGTGTGGAGTGACCATTCAAAGTTACAATGGCACTGAAAAAAGTGACTTATGACCATTTTTCACACTTATGACTGTTGTAGCATCCCCACAGTCATGAGAGGCCACGCAAGGAGACGCGTTCCTCGATGTGAGTGATGTTGAGTTGGCCACACCCAGCCAATAACATGAGCACCAAGCCATGTCCACCCGGTCACATGACCACCAAGCCATGCCCATTACCTAAGCCACGCCCACAGAACCGGTTGTTAAAAATTTGAATCCTACCCCTGTCCTAAATCATCTCAAATGTAGTCTTTCCATTGAGAGACAACATTTGAGATGATTTAGGAAAAGAATATGCAAAGTTTAAAAAAGGGGATATGTTACAATATGAACAAAAAATCATTCAAAACCATTAGCAAAAAAAGATTCACCTTTTCAACGTTCCTAAAAAGAGAAAGAATGAGCTGAACAGAATTTCTGAGGGAGTGTTCTACTCACAGCAGTGACACAGAATGAGTCCTCTCCCACGTGCTAAACAGATACTTTTGAAATGAGTCTTCAGAAGATTTGAAAGTTTAAGCAAGTCCATAAGAGGGATGAGAACCCAGTTTGCCAGGGGCCAAATTGTTTAGGATTAATATCCTAAAATTGTTTAGGATTAATATCCTAATAGGGGCGTGCATAAGCGCACCAAATGTCCCTGTCCTGTTGTTTCTTTTTATTTTTCTTATATGTATCCATTTCATGTATTTATAACTATGTTATACGTATACTTGTTATTTTATAATTGCTTGACAAAATAAATAAAATAAAATAAAAATAAATTAATATTGAACTGAATTGTGAATTGTGCCCCGAGAACAACTGGCAACCAATGGAGATCTTCCAATACAGGTTTAACATCTTAATATCTTTTACCTATAACCTAAGCTGCTGTCATATTTTGTACCATATGCAGGTTTAACTGTAGCTTCATGTACATCAGTATATGTCAGTAAGTATACAAGAGCATATCTGCCGGATCATTTTGAAATCCTATTTAGTCCGTGTTTAAGCAAGGTCATAAGGGAGACGAGGTCCCAATTTGCCAGTTTCTTCTTAGCTACCCTTTTTGCAAGATGAACATTCAGAAGCATGATGTAGTTATCACTAATTATCATCCATGAATTATCCTGTTTCTTTTCTAAAAAAATACGCTGATGAGTATCATTTCTTGTGGAAACAAATTCCATAATTAATTATGCACTATGAGATGAAGCTGCACTTTTTGGTTGACCTGAATCTCCCAGCATTCAGCATCACTGAATTATCCTGGGTTTTAGTTTAATAAGAGGGGGAGAGGGAGAGAGAGGAGGAGAGAGAGACAGAGACAGGTAGAATGAGAGAGAGAGGGAGAGGGAGAGGGAGAGGGAGAGGGAGAGGGAGAGGGAGAGGGAGAGAGAGAGAGAGAGAGAGAGAGAGAGAGAGAGAGAGAGAGAGAGAGAGATATGACACTTTTCTCCATGTCATTGATATTTCTTTATATCTCTATTATGTCTGTTGAGGTAATTCCCGTTAGGAGAATGAGTGCACACAGGGACACCTAATGAGAGTGATGTTGAATAACACACAACCAGCACACAGATAGATTGAATAGTAAAATGTAGGTTTTACTTCCAGTAAATGGTTAAGCAAAGTCCAACAAACAGTCCAAGTCATACACGGTTAAAGCAGTCAGTTTTCAGTCCAGGGATAATCCAAATAACAAAGTCCAGTATCATAAAAAGTTCAGTAAATAGACTCACAGCAATCCAAGAATGACAATCAGCAACAGTCAATAGGGAAAATGCAGGAACCAAGAACACTGACCATCAGAACATCTAGCAACTAGCAACTAACAACAGAACTAACAACCCAGGTTTCTGGCTCCATCTAATGGCTGTTTGAGGAACCACACCCAATTATAATTTTAGCATTCCCTTAAAGAGACAGTATTAAATGTCTATCCTGGTTTATATATTTCCAACCCAACTGTTAGGTGACTTACATTCCTAACAATGTCCTCATTTAATATTTTTCTAAACTAAATAGCTCATTTGTTACAACTTTACTGTTAAAAAAAAGTAACTCCAATTCTCTGAAAACTAAATTGTTATTGTGGTGTCATTATATTCTACAACTAGACACCCCATAATCTGTTGGGTCACCATTTCAAAAATGTTTTCTTCCCTAAACAGAGAAATAAAATTATGATGGTTGGGCAAAACCCTTCCATCATGATTTTGGTAAACTGTTCAGAGTCACTTAGGCAGTGAGTTTGGGGGTATCTAAGTTTGATAAATAAATAAATTAGTGACTAAGCAAGCAGCGGGAGCAGAATGACTTCCTACTTCTTGCTGGCTTCTCCATTGATTTTCCTTGTGGGAAACTGGCAGGGAGCATTGGCAATGGCAATCACATGACCACAACTGATCCTGTGGTAGCCCAGTAGCACTCAAGCAGTCACAACTTTTAATCTCCTGGGAGTCATGGATCCTAAATTTGGGGTGTTTTTTTTTTTAAATTTAGTCATTTTGAAATATGGTGATTCAAAACTTGCCCTCTCAGGCAACTTGCCTTCACCCAACTGAAGGTTGCAGACAGACAAACCGAAGAATTTTTAGTAGTATAGAGCCATGGTGGCACAAGCGGTTAGATTGCAGTACTGCAGGCTAACTCACTGCTCACTTCAGGAGTTCGAGTCTGAGAAGCTCAGGGTTGTCTCAGTCTTCCATCCTTCCGAGGTCAGTAAAATGAAGATCTGGGGTGTTGGGGGCAAGATGCTGACTGTGTAAACTGCTTAGAGGGGGCTGTAAAGCAGTATGAAGTGGTATATAAGTCTAAGTGCTATTGCTATATAGATGCATTAAGAGTGTTGTGTGTATATGTAGGTTAACCTCATAGCCCACAGCTATCAAACCTACATCCATATATCAATACTTGTGGCAGAAACATTTCCTTGTTTCTATGTATTGCAACAAGCTTTTTTTTTTTTTACTTAGGTAGACATTTTCTGCACACAGTGATCAAGGGATATAGTTAAATGGAAAAGGTTTCCATTCGGATAACATCCATTCATGGAAGATCCCTTCCCCATCTCACTCTGATGCATTGTAGAAACAGCGACCTCAAGAAAAACAATTTAATTTGAAGTTTTCTCAATACATCTTTTGAACCTCATAAGAAGAGTGGTTTTGCTGGAAATGAGGCATAAAATTGTAAAGCAGTAAAGGGGACGTAAGATTTGTCACCAATTACCCCAAATCATCACTTTTCCATATTAATATCACTGGGGATTAAGCTGACTTGTCTTGGATAGGTATATTGACTAGCTCAGAAATAGCAGCCAAGATGATTTGAACAACTAACATTGGCCCCAGCCTGCAAAGAGTTGTGAGGGTTGTTGCAGAACATTTGAAAGATAGAAAATTGTCTCTACATTTAATCCATAAATGAAAAATAATGGATCTAAGTACCTTATACATACATACCTTATACATACCTTATAAGCATTTATCTGGGAGGAATCTCTCCCAAATTCCAGTTATTTGCCTTCCTTCATTTTATATGTGAGTAAAAGGTCACCAAGCAAGGATTCAGGGTTGTTTGTTTTTCAGCTATTTTCCTGAGCTGTAAAACCCATTGCACTATACTGAAATCCTTCTGTTGGATACAGACAGAACTGTCACAGTTAAATCATTTTCAGAGTCAATCTAGCCAATCTGCTTAGAAAATTTTATTTTACCCCAACTGCTTGCTAGATGTCAAGTCCTTAAATCAGAGCAGCAGATCAACTTTATATTCAATGTTTGCTGTTCTAACTTCTAAACAGCCTTTTTATCTGATCTTTATAAAGTCCCTACTCTATGTAATAAAGAATTGCACATGTCTGATCAACTCTAAATTATCTCCAACACTTCACTCTGAGCAAGATCAAATCTTTGGAGCAAGGAAGCGGGAAATGAAAATTACTGTAGATTTTCAATAATGAATCTTTCTTGGAGAATCGTTATGTTACCCTTCTCATAAAAAGGCCCAATTTATATCAATAACTGTACTATATGTGCAATGCCAGGTTCCAGGACTAGAACAGTGACAAGTTAACCAGCCACTTTTTTTAATAACATTTATGCCCTTTATGAAGTTAACAAATCTATTTTTCAAATTTCAGTCATTTAAAATACGAAGGAAAAAACCATTTGTTCATATGATAAAAGGTAGCTGCTGAGGCTGGAATCAGACTACATTTTTTGTTAATTTGATTATTCTGAGATGATTGATAATATTAATTAACTCTAGCTTGATGCAGAGCTCTTCACAGAACCAATGGATAAATGCTTCCCAGTTATAACTTGCAGAAGATCAGAACAGCATCTGTGGAAAGATGGGATCATTTATTTATCCTCTCCTTCCTCCCTTTCTATGAAGTTTCAGTTTTGATCAATATTATACTTCATTTAAGATCATCACTCGAAAAAAATCCCCCACCCAAATACCATTTTGTGGTCTATAGAGTATCGTATATAAAGGAGACTGTTATGTTTGGAGCATGGGTGCGAAGAATGGAGACGAGATGGTGAAACGGTGAATTTCAACTCTTTATTTACATGGTGTGACAGCTCAAAACAATGGCTGCTACAGCCTTCCTTATAAAGGCAACTTGTTAGATATTCAACCAATGAAAACCAGGGAGCACTAGCTCTGTTAATCAATAAGAAAAGCTCGTTAATGGCCAATCAGATTCTCCTGAACGGACCAATCTGATCTTGCCATTTAACGGCCAATCAGAAGTGCAGGGCCAGAACCCTGCACTTGACTTCAAGCTCTTGATAACTTTATTAACACAATTATTCATTCACAACACCCCTTCCCCCCGGGTTCTGTTTACGGGGTGCGATTACGTAGTCCTTGAGGTAGGACAGTTGTTTTGTTAGTCTATTTGATTTTCGTTGTGCACCTGGTATTTGGCTGCACTCTTGTAGAGGTAGGGCATTGTTTGACGAAAGGGGTGCCTCTGATTCTGAGTTCGAATTTTCGTTGTCACCAACATCTTCGGTATTACTATGAGGCGAGCTCAGTCCCATCTCTGGTTCCTCTTCACGTGTTTCCGTTCTGCTATCGTTCCCTTCAAAAAGGTTTCTGCTAATTGAAGTTCATCTTCCTCTGTATCTCCTCCCCCCTCAGTTTGGTCATCAGGGGACTCGTAGATCCTTGACTGCAGCCTTGATTGTAGTTGATCGATATGGCGCTTCCATAGTCTATCATCACGACATTGCATGAGGTATGATCTTGGGCCGGTTATACGGACTACCATCGCTTCGACCCACAACGGATCGCCCAATAAGTTTTTAGCGAATACCGAGTCGCCTGCCTGGAAGGTACGGCATCGGCCGCTGGATCCGTGTGGTTTCTCAGGTTCGCATACTGGGTGTAAACGGTCGAGGTGGGAGCGGAGCTTTCGTCCCATTAGCAACTCGGCGGGAGTTTTGTTGGTGACGCTGTGCGGAGTGATATACTGTAAAAAGAGGATTCGGTTTATTATTTCTTCGATGTTGTCATAGTCTATTTATTTATAGCGTTTTCTTGACAAATTGTACCATGCACTCAGCCCTTCCGTTGGCCACAGGATGCGCAGGCGAAGTCAGCGCATGTCGAATACCGCGGTCCGCCAGGTACTGTTCAAAAGACAGCGCAGTAAATTGGCGCCCATTGTCGGATACCAGAACGTCTGGTAATCTGTGGGTTGCAAACAGTCTGTCCAGTTTCTTAATGACCGCTTCAGTTGTTGTGTTCTTCATTCGGTGGATTTCGAGCCAGTTCGAGTAGGCGTCGACGGTTAACAAGAAGGTGTGGCCTTTGGTCGGCCCAGCAAAGTCCAGATGGATACAGGACCAGGGTCCCCGCAGTGTTTCCCATTCGGTTGGGATTGCCTTTGGTGGGACGTTGCTTACTTCCTGGCATCTATGACAAGCTTTGACCCAAGTCTCGATTTGCTCATCAATGCCTGGCCACCACTCGTAGCTTTGTGCGAGGGCTTTCATGCGCATGATGCCAGGGTGGCCATCGTGCAAGGTTCTCAGTACTGCTTGTTGGAGTCGCTCTGGGATAAAAACTCTATCGCCCCAGATGATGCAGCCCTTTTGTGAAAACAACTCTGTTTGTCGACTTTTGAATGGTGCGAAGTCATCCGGTACTTGGTCCAATGGCCATCGCGATATCACGGGCGGTTAATGGTGGTGTACGAAGTGCCTCGATCTGTAACGTTGTCACTGTAGGCGCGGGGTCGTCGATGGTCTCTGGAAGCGGTGCTCGGCTCAATGCTTCTGTTTGGGGAATGGCCTTTTCCGGGCGGTATTGCAGCCGATAATTATAAGCAGCCAAGAATTCTGACCAGCGAGTCATTCTGGGAGATAATATATAGGGGG
>BHEV01044781.1:0-35382 GCA_004319985.1 Emydocephalus ijimae | reverse complement strand
GCAGATGGCAGGGATCAGCTGTTTAAGGGTTTTCCAGGATACCATCGATAGGGATGATCCCGAATCGACTTCCATCACGCATGGTCAATTCTCAATAGTCACCTTTACGTGGATCTTTCTTGCATCGAACGATGAAGCGTGGCCGATAATAATGGTTTGGTGGGCCTCTTCTTGTCTCGTTGAAGAGGCAGGTGCTTGGTTTCTGTAGTAGTAGTGGTTGTTCCATTGGTGGTTCAGATGGTCCCGGTTCTCAGGAGGTTTGCCTATCTCCCGACGCAGGTTGTTCTCCCTTCGGTTGGGACTGGACTCTCGTCTTCTTCTGAAGACCTTCGCGATGTGGCCTCTTTTTCCGCAGGTACGGCAGAGTGCGTCGAGGAATTAGCAGTCCGATCGCGGGTGGTTTGCCCCGCAACCAGCACATCGGCGCGGACGTCTCTGGTTCCTTCGCTCTCATTCCGAGCGGAGCCGGTTTACCTCCTCTTCCTCACTGTCTGAGGATGACTCGATGTCTTCGTGGTGGGTAGTGGTAGCGTGCTTCTCAGTGGCGAGTGGGCTCTTGTTGGCGAGTTGGCGAAGCGGTGCATTCGCTCTGCGTATTCGAGCAGCTGACTTCCTGGTTGCTTCTGCGGCAGTAGTGTCGGCGATGACATCTTTAAGGCTGATGTCACCTTTCGTCATCAGCTTACTCTGCACATGCGGTGCATTTAATCCCAGAACTATGCGGTCTCTTAGGGCTTCCTCTAAGTTTGCAAAACCACAAAGGCCTCCTAGGTTCCGGAGGTCGGCGACGAAATTTCCAACGCTCTCGTCCTTCCGTTGGTCCCTCTAGTAAAATTCGTGTCTTCATATCAGTGTAGGTACTGCGGGTGCGTAATGGGCCCGGAGGATTGGGGCAAGGGTATCCCAATCCATGGTTTTCACTTCCACCAGTTTTGCCAGTGCTTTAGCCATTTTGAAAACAGCAGGGCCGCAATGAATCAGGAACACCGCTCGTTTCTTGCCAGGCATAGCATCTTTTAAGTTGTTGGTCTCCAGGAACATCTGGAAGCGATCTATATACGAGTCCCAGTCTTCGGTTGCTGGGTCGAATGGAGCGGGTGGTATGGCGCCGCTGGTCATCTTGCCGTTTGTTGTGTGCGCTCTTTCGCCACGTGCTCTGTCTTGTTCGATGCGTTCTTAGTCAGCTCTATCGTCTCCGCATCCCATCCTCGTCGCCAGTGTTATGTCCTGGGCATGGGCGCAAGGAACGGAGACGAGACATCGAACGGTGACTTCAACTCTTTATTAACAGAATGAACAGAGCAAAATACTTGGGCAGCAGCAGTTCTTTTATAGAGCTGGCTTCCGTCAAAACAACCAATGAATTGAGTTTACCACTTTCACAAGCGTCCAATCAGGGGGCCCCATTAACAGCCAATCAGACTGGCCAAAACCGACCAATCACGACTCGCTATCTACAGGCCAATGAGAAGTGCAGGATTACAAGCCTGCTGTAAAGTAAAGTTGTTGAGGGTTGTAACGCTGTGCTGGCTTAGTCCATAACAGTTTTGCTGGTATCAGAGCCTCTTTCTTCCTCTGAGAGACCTCAACATGGGACAAGCTGCACTGGACTTCAGGATCACAGAAAAGCAGGCAGGTAAGAGTGTCTATCCCTCACCCCTTATTCAGCTTGCTACAGTGGTATGTGCCATTTAGGGCAAAAGGTTGCCCATCTGTGGTCTGGAAACAACCCCCCCTAACCAATCCTATCCCAGGGCAGGTGAAACATTATCATGAGAATTTCAGCGATTACTGTAAAAAAATTGGTTCTAAGCTCTTTGTAAATAGCTCTTTGCTGTTAGAAACAAAATAAGTGAAACCATCACATATATGCCAAATTAGTCATTTAGCACCATTTTACTTTGACAGCATAATTCTGGGGAGCTGTTGTACAGAACAGGAAGCCAGGCTTGATGGCTGTCTGTGAAAACATCTGGAATCAGATTAAGGTGGGTGGAATGAGCACCCAAGAATATTCACATTAATGTGGAGGACTTGATGAGGGCTAGATCTGCAGAGGAGCCAGCAGGAGAGGCAGCTTTGAATGGCAGGAAATGTCTTCACTTCCTGCTTCTCCTGGAGCCACTGCTCAGGAAAATATTACTCAGAACCATTAGGCCACTTCACACAGAGCAATAGAGTTGTTTCGCGCTCATTGCTTCCTGCTCTGTCCTGGAATTGACTTTCCTGGAGCAAAGGCTTTGCCAGAGCTTTTGCAGTCATAGAAATCCAAACCTGAATCAGCTAACCCAGAAGGGGTGTGGAGGAGGACACACCCCACTATGGTAAACAGCAGCAGCACCACGGACTGGCTGCAAAAATTAATAAAAAAAGGTTCCAGGAACAAGGAGGTTGATGCAAAGTTTAGAAAAGTGAACACTATGGCTTTATGGACATGCAGGCATGATAACGTGTTAATATGCAGTAACAATCTCTACAAATAAGCACACATGCTTACAAAGAGCGAACCCCACCAATCCTGGCACCATTCACCCTTCTAAACTCAGTTTTCCTTGTGGAGCTATACTCTACTACATAAGCTTCCTCCATCTCCAGCCATGGATAGCACCTCTGAGGCTATGAAGAGGGTCTTATTTTTTAAAAAAATTATTATTAGATTGTTATCCCATTTGTATTACTTGATAAGTAATTCAGTCAAGGTGGCAAACATAACTAATACTCATTCTTCTTCCAACAACAACCCTGTGAGATAGGTTGGGCTGAGAGAGAGTGACTGGTCCAAAGTCACCCAACCAGATTTCATGCCTAAAGCAGTACTAGAAGTCACTGCTTTCTGGTCACTGGACCAATACCTTAATCACTCCAGCAAACTTTTCCAGCCCTGGACAAGGAGCCACACATTTCTGCTAACAGTAACTGGAGTTCCCAAGAAGGATCCCCTTGAATGAATCAGAGAGGTGAGGCAGGGGAGCTTCCCTGCTCAATAGCTTATGCTGTAACAACAAATACGTTCTTAAGTATATTTTTATTCTCCTTTTATTGTTGGAAGGACAAGAGATCATTTTAGCAGAAGTAAATAATTAGTCTTATTAAACCTTAGGCTGGAAGCTTATTGGAACGTAGTCTGGTTTTTTTGGGGGGGGGGCTTCCTAATCCTACTGTGATTGATGCGTATGACGCTCCCAAGGCAAACCAAATTCATAGATTCTGCAAAAGCCATCTCATTTGGCTGAGGTGTGCTGATCATCATGCAGCACAACCCAAAATCCTGGGCCTGCCCCTAGTGGCATTTCCCACAGATGCATAGTAGTTTTTTTCTTGGTCTATTCTATACTCTCACCTAGAAACAGCCACCCAGATCTGCACATGGCACACAGGCAAATGGCAGTGTGTCTGCCTTCAACCACGCGTACACAAGCAGGCACACAGAAAGAGAGAGAAGCAATCTGGGGGCCTGCATGGGCTGACTCCTGGGTCCAATGGCAGGAAGCACCTGGCCTGTCTGACGGAAGCAGCCGGCTCTATCTGCTTCCTGCTCTTCCTGTTGTATTGGGGGTTGGGGAGACAGGCTAGTGCAGGGAGGATGGGCAGCTTAAGCTCTCTGTCCAAACAGGATATGTGCAGAAGTGACCACTTACAGGTGGCGAGCTTTCCCTGACTCCACTGACTCTTGCTTGATTTTAAATTATGACAAACTTCAAGAGATAAATCTTCCCCTCTGGCACCAATGCCTCTCAGGAATTATGACAGAGCTGGACACATTCCTAGGGAGAGAATTCACTGCCATTCCTCTAACCAAGGCTAGAGTCACACTGGAGTGCTGTGGAGTTCTTTCTTATGGTCTCTGAACCACTTCTATTCCTCCAGGCTTCCCTCAGCTCAGGGGTGGGTTGCTACAGGTTTGTCCCGGTTCGGGTGAACCCATAGTTAGTTTTATGGCCAGTTTGGTGAACCGGCAAATCCCACCCCTGGCTGGCCCTGCCCACCCTGCCCCTCCCAGAAGTCCCCACGCAGCTCATTTGGATGCCAGGTAAGGGCATAGAGTGGAGGCTCGGGGAGGGCAAAAAGGAACATGGAGGCTTGGAGAGGGCAAAAAGCAAGCCTCCTGGAAGCTCTGGAAGGCTGGAAATGGGCCTACTTGGCCTGGGGGAGGTCATATTTGTCCTCCTGGAGGCTCCAGGAAAGCCTCCAAAGTTTGAGGAGGGTGAAAAACATGTGCTTCCCAGAAGTTCTGGAAGGCCGGAAATGAACCCATTTCCAGCCTCCAGAGGGCTTCCGCTGGGGGAGGCCACTTTCACCCTCCTAGAGGCTCAAAGAAAGCCTCCAGAGCCTCGGGAAGGTGAAAAATGGGGCTCCTGGAAGTTCCAGATGGCCAGAAATGGGCCTGTTTCCAACCTCCAGAGGGCTTCCGGGGCCTGGGAGAGGCAGTTTTTGCCCTCCCAGAGGCTCAAGAAAAGCCCCCAAAGCCTGGGGAGGGCAAAAAACGGGCCTCCCAGAACATTTGGAGGGCCTCTGGAGCCCAGGGAGGCCATTTTCGGGGGGGGGGGAGAAACTCAAGCAAAGCTTCTGGTGTCTTCTGGTACTAATATGGCTTCCAAAGCTGACATCCGGAGCCTGGGCAGGGCGAAAACACCCCCTCTGCTATGATGCAGGAGGTCGACTAGGCCACGACCATGCCCACCCACCAGCCAGGCAGAGAACTGGTTGCTGATATTGTTGAAGCCCACCCCTACCTCAGCTGCCATGTCAGAGCATCAGTTGGTTTAGGAGTGGCTGGCAGCCATTACTTTGCTCAGACCTATGCCGCCAGTTGCCAGTAGAGGATGATGGGGTTTATTTCCTCCTGGGTGCTCTTATATTGGGGCATTCAGGAGAGCACATCGGCAAGAAAATTCTTCCCCCTGGTAAGTACTGAAGAGTGCAATTGAACCAATTAAAGTACTGAGCCCATTGTATTTGTTTGGTGGAAATTTCCTTGGGGCTTTCTGGGCCTCCAAGTTCTTGTGGTTTGTCCACACTTTGAAGGGGATTTTGCTGCCTTCCAGACATTGCCTCCAGGTCATCAGCACCCATCTAATAGCATAAGTCTCTTTTTCCCCATACCACCAAATATCTTTTCGTGTCAACCAGCTTTTGGGAAGTGTAGGCGCAGGGCTTAGCATTTCTTTGGAGCAGGAGGGCCTCCACCACATTTTGGAAAGCTGATCCTCTTAAATCCTTCCTCGACTGTCCTTCTCTGACAAATTCTTGACAATAAGAACAAAGAAGCAAGAGTTATCCATTAGAGCAGAAAGACCTAGAAAAATACACCTGTCAGACAACATGAACAGACCAGAAATCACCTAGAACCAATGTGTCCAACCAGCAACCCCCAGGCTAAATGCAGCCCGGGACAGGTAGTAATGCAGCCCACAAGACTGTAAACTTTTAACATTAACTGTTTTATATATTATATGCAGCCCAAGACAATTTCTCTTCATTAAGTGCAGCCCAGGGAAGCTGAAAGGTTGGGCAGCCATGATCTAGATTCTAGAATAATATGAAATAAGTCACAGCTCACTGTAATCACAGTGAGGCTAGCTTACTTAAATATTGTATATTTAATCTATATTAAATATAAATATATTTAACATTCTAAAATGCATCTAATGTTTGTCAGGTTAGTTAGTCTGCATGAGATCAAGATGAGATAGACACAAAATCAACATTCACAGAAGAAAGAACCTGGATGTTTAAAACAGTTAAAACAGAAGGAAACTGTAAGAAACTATAAGAAACTGTTCTTATAGCCCTACGGTTCCTTCTTTGTAACAGAGTTGCCCTGCCTTCGTTTACCAAACAGGCACTTGATTCTCATGACATAACTAGATTAATGCACTCAGGAGATAATTTGTCAGTCTGGATCATTATGATAAAAACTGAAACCAATTCATGAAAAGGAGCACAGCTCAGTGGTAAGTCTTGCCCTTCATGTTCAATCCTGATAGAATTGGAAAAAAAATGCTTACTTAAGATCCCATTTGGCCAAGATTCACACAATACAATAAAGCATGTTCTGCCTAATTTTGGATGTAAAAGAAACCACAATTGTCTAGATTCAATTACTACAAAGCATGCTTTGCAGAGCCAAACATTTAATTCATACAATATGCCAAGTCAAAAATTAAAACAAACTATATAATGGCTTAACATGGTACACAAATCCAGCCAGTTAATAACACATTATGGTATTAAGGGCTATGGAATTAGATAGTCCAAGCACCTCTCAGTGCATAAGACAGCTTCCCTCTGTTTCTCAGGATGGAGAGCTAGAGGTCAGCTCTGCAAAATGGGATGCCTGCTGTGGATTGGCTGGTATTCCAAAGACTGTCCACAGCCCAGCCCTGTGCTATCAAAGATTTGTGTTTCCAGCTGTAACTGTAGTCCTGGCATCTTTCCAATCAAGCATCTGGTGTACTTCGGATATTGGCAAGTTTGCATTCAAATTTTAATGACAAGTCTTCAATTTATTGCCAGCAAACTTCTGATTTTTAATCTTTTTTAAAGGAGACATTTTAGCACTTGACTTGCAAATATCACATCTTCCCAGGAAATATGGGGTGTCTGAAATCTTTTTTGTTGATTGAATGGTTAGTGGTTGTAGAAAAATAGCTTTGGAATAATGGCCACTAAAGCCTGGTAAACAAATTCTGAACTAAGTTTTAAAGTAAAACAACTGTAGCCATTTCAAGATTGCTCAGACTGTCACGGGTAATCTTGACTTGACTTCTAGGGGCCACTTTAGGTGGAACTTGCTTTGCAGACTTAGTAGGTAAAAAACATAACACCTAGACTGCAAACATACAATGAATGGTTACAGCAACTGGCCATGGCTAGTCTCGTCTAGAGAAGCACCAGGGGAGACATGATAGCAGTGTTCCAATATTCGAGGGGCTGCCACAGAGAGGAAGGGGTGAAGCTATTTTCTAAAGCACCTGTAGGCCAGACAAGGGATAATGAATGGAAAGTGAACAAGGAGAGATTTAACCTGGAAATAAGGAGAAATGACAGTGAGAGCAATCAACCAATGGAACACCTTGATCTTGGAAGTTGTGGGAGCTTCATCACTAGAAGCTTTCAAGAAGAATGGAATGCCATCAGTCAGAAATGGTGTAGCATCTGCTTGTAGGGCGGGTTGGACAAGATGACCTCCTACAAGGTTCCTTCCAACTCTGTTAATCTATTGATCTGTGAAGATCCATCTGCAGAAGCAATGTATTCATTGTGACTATTAACCACTAGAGGGAGCCAGGGTTACCTTTGCTTTTGCTCTGCTTTTTCAGCCTGTTTTCTATGTATTTTTTTCCCCCACCAGGAGGACTGTGCATAGATTTTAGGCATTCTGTCAGATACAAATAGTCTACAAGTAATGACCACAACTGGGTCCTGAATTTCTGTTGCTAAGCAAGGTGGTTAAGTGAGCCATGTATGATTTAACAATCTTTTTTGCCATGCTTAAGTGATTCACAGCAGTTAAGTGAACAATGTAGTCGTTAAGCAACACCAACATCCCCCATTGACTTGGCTTGTTAAGTCAGCTGGGAAGGTTGCAAATGGTGGTCCCATGACTTCAGGACTCATTACAACCATTGTGAATACTTGCCATGTTTCAAGCCCCTAAATTTGAACTTGAAACCTTAGGCATGTTGCAATAGTTCTAAGTCTAGGGACCAGTTGAAGTAAGTTTTTTCATTGAAACTTCAAACGGTCACTAAATAAATGGTTCTCAGTGGAGAACTTCCTGTATTTAGTTTCCTGAATAGATTTTATCTATTCACTTGGACCTTAAGCATCTGCCTCTGAATACTCTTACTGGTTTTATTTACACATGTATTTGGATTGTCTGTACTTGGTTTTTCATCTGCCGATGTTTTATTACCTGCCTTCAGCACTTTGCTTTTAGAGAAACTACACTCCATTCCATAATTAACCAACAAACCTCACTTAATGAAACATGGTGCTGGAATAATTGTCCTTCTGGGTTCAGTTCCAAGTGGGGAAGAAGACACTGGAAACATGGAGGCTGTTTGGAAAGAGGTTTAATAGTGGACAGAACCACCTGGCTTGGAGCGCCAAAGTGAAAAAGACGACCACATGCTTCAAGATGTTGGGTGAAGGAAAAGAAGGAAAAGGGCCAAGATGCTGAAAGTTCCTTGGTTTTATGCCCTCTGTTGGGCCCCACCTTAGTGTTTCCTGTCCCTGTGTAAGAAATGTATCCCATTGGCTGTCAGACTCCCTGGGTGGGGGTCTTAGCTAACTTTGTAGGCTTTGTCTGGACCACATGGCTTCACCTGAGTGCTGGCTGATTCAATCTTCCCAGGCCAGGTGGTGATATGGGTAGAGGCCTTTGTTATGTTAATGGCCCACCCATTAATAAAGGTGTGGGGTGAGCTTCTGCTTCTGAGGGGAGTTTCTGTTTCTGAGTTTCTATTTCCCTTTTAGGGGAAATATTTTGCCTTTTTAATATTTCCTAGGATATTTCATTTTTCTAGGAGAGGGTGGGTGCTAACTTCCTACAATGGCAAATGGAAAACCAAGCTCAGAGAAGTCCTACCAACCTACAGTCAACTTTAAGCTACTCATATTTCCACAACTCTGTCAAATGGACCATTAATAAACAAACTTGAGGATCCCAAACAGTTATTTTAAAAATGTACTTTACACCACAGACTTTTATTATTTTTACAAGTCCTGGAGTGTTTATGATTATCAGTCACCTTGACTAGAATATAATCTTATAAGATTTATACTATAAAACTTAAATATAAGGTTCTCAGTTGCTGAACCCTTTGTGTTCCTTGACTCCCTTCACAAAAGTGAAAAGACTGAAGGCTGACTGCAATTTTCAAAGGAGTGCATTCCAGAATTTGGGAACAGTCCCATGCAAAAGGGAAGAGAGCAACTTTCCTTCATTAGGTTGAAGTATATAAGGTTCTATCTGATTCACTTGCATCTGGCTGTTGCATCACTTAGCTGTCGATGCTCCAGGACACTCCAAGGATTGCATCTCTGCAGGGACTTCAATGTATCAGGAAAAGATATCATCCTAATCTGAATCTGTTGAAACCACTAGGTGGCGCTTTCCCTGCACACAAAAAAACCCTGCCATCTCTTCATCACAGACCAGCTCCTGTTTTTAAACACAGGGTTTTCCTAAATTGCCAAATTATTGTGGTCTCATCAGCCAAGTTGATTCAGTGAGAGAGCTTTTTTGCACTGCAAATATTTTTACTTGTTGGAAGTTAAATCCTACCCCTCTCCTACAGAAATGAAATATTTTAGGATATATTAAAAAGGCAGAATATTTCCCGTAAAAGACGAAGTAGAAACTCAGAAAGGCAGAAACTCACCTACACACACTTTGCTAATGAGCCATTAAGGCCTGGGCTACATAACAAAGATCTACCTCCTTCAGGCAGACTCATAATAGGAACCCAAAGCCCTTTCATTACATCATCATCCCGCAAGGCTCAACCAAGCCTGGGACTCAAGACAGCCTACAGAGTTGCCCCTACATGGCCCCATGAGAGACATATTTTATCTTCATCTATATTTTAGGGCAACCCATGACCCAAAGATAAACCCAGCTTCATCAAATGTTTAAAATATAACTCTGCTGCTCACACTTTTATAAATGCTTCTGCTGCAGAGTTTGTGCTATATCCTGCAGATTACTATATAAACGCTTCAGATTCAATTTCGAAAAGATACTTTGGAACCTACCATGAGATGAATCTAGCACCTGTCTGACACTTTTAAAAGTAGCCTGGTCTTAGCTTGCAATCGGTGGCATCTTCAGTGAGCAGTGGACAATCCTGTCAAAGACACTGTTCTTTAAAGAGTCAGCCACCAAGTGTCATTTGTGTCCAAAATACTTTTTTTTCTCGACTATTTTTGAAGTGCTGCACAGCCCTATAGCTTACTTTCATCAATATAGATTTAGATAAGTTTTTCTTAGTTTTCCTGTATTATTTTGTTGGAAGTTAAAACCCACCCCTCTCCTAGAAAAATGAAATATTCCAGGAAATATTAAAAAGGCAGAATATTATATTTCCCTGGATGAGAAAAGGAGAAACATGTTTTAAAGACAAAGCAACTCCCTGCAGCTCCCTGCCCATCCACCCCCAATCTCTAGGGTGATGGGATTAAGACACAGCCCTCGGGACATGATAGGATTGGCCCTCTACCCATCTCATCACATGGCACCTGGGAAGATTACATCACCCAGCAAGATTCAACCCTGCTTGAGACTCAACAACCTACAAAGTTACCCCTGCATGGCCCCATGGGAGTCTGACAACCAATCAGGATCCTCTTCCTGTGCCCCAGGAAGTTCAAAGCCAGAGAGGGTATAAAACCCAGGGACTCTTAGCATCTCTTCCCTTTTCTTTACCCAAGAGCTTCAAGGCATGTGATCCTGTCCACCATTAAACCTTCTTTCCAAGTAACTTCCATGATTTCAGTGTCTTTTTTTCCCACTTGGAACTGAACCCAGAAGGATATTTCTTCCAACAATTTGCTTTCCTAGAAGTAGGGTACTCTGTTGCCTTCACTGGTATTTGGACATTCCCTGAAAAGGATACCTAAATCATAATTTAATTTCAGTTTCTCCCAATCCCCAATCCAATTCTTAGAGAAAGACTTCCAAGATAGGATAATAATATTGTTACTGGTCTGAAATCAGCCATCCTGATGAATACATCGCGGAAATAATTGGGGGAAATAGATGGTTTCAGGCCAGGCATCTCTACAGTCCACAGCTGGTTTTAGCTAGCCTGTTACGATTGACTCAGAACTGAATTTAGGCAGAAATCATGTTTAGCTATAATACTGGCTTGTTGTTTGCTTATGAACTAGAGTGTGTCTACCCACAATACTGTGCAAATCAAATAAATGTGCTGCATTTGATTAAAAATGGATAGTCTTAGTGCAATGTACAAATCTACATTTTGGGGGGGGAGGGGTTGTGCCCTCAAATCAGTGTAGACTCCTGGCAATTATCTGGACAAGTCCCTGCAGTATTTATTTTGTGGATTCATAAGCTGCCTAGCAATAGCAATAGCACTTAGACTTATATTCTGCTTTATAGTGCTTTACAGCCCTCTCTAAGCAGTTTACAGAGTCAGCTTATTGCCCCCAACAATCTGGGTCCTCATTTTACCCACCTCGGAAGGATGGAAGGTTGAGTCAACCTTGAGCCTGGTGGGATTTGAACTACCAAATTGTAGGCAGCTGGCTGCAGAAGTAGCTTGCAGTACTACACTCTAACCACTGCGCCACAAAGGCTCCAAGTGTTCTGTGAGGTAGGGCAGAGTAGTTCAAAGTATGAGTTCTCATGGCTGTGCCTGGATTTCCTTGGTTGTGATCTAACTGCTTAAACTCCCTCCACTTGGGCTTCACTGTAGGAATCATTTACCCCATGGTGTAAACTGCTCAAAGCTGGAATTCTAGCCCCATTGCTATTTTGCTGGCAAACCACCACACTATATGAAAACCAAAGAAGTATCAATAAAAATCTGGAGTCAGCAGCTGAGGTAGCTTTGTTCTGAATTCCCTTGGACTATAAACTGGCTTGAATGAAGCCCTGTCAATATTTCTCGTTCACTGCAACCAAGGAATTTATGAGAAAAGCAGCCAAACACGTCAGCATCCAAAGCAACCTCCTTAGCCAATCTTGGCGAGGGATGCTTGAATGGAGGAGAGCCTCTGCATCTAATCCTAGAGATCTAATCCATACCTTGATGTCTTTGAAACAGCCTGGCTATTATCTCTTTCTTCAAAGACATGACAGTCCAGCACACGCTCCCAGCTTTCTAAACTAGCTTTTAAATATGCCATGGCCCCTTCCTTACCTCAGCAATTTTTAAACAATAAAGGTGTCTTTTATTGGAACACCTTTGGATGAGCATGATATGATATAAAAGGAGGTAGTAATGCGGTAGCAATGCATTTACAAACCTGACCAAAATGTCTCTAGATTCTAGGTTTCTGAGTGTGCCTCAGAGAGAAAACCCTATGAGCGCATTCATTTCCTCTATCAGTTAAGTTTACATCAGAGCTCAGGTCATTAATTTTAAAGCTAGTGTCAGTGTGTGCTCCCTTCAAGATCCAAGAAAGAAATACTCAGACTCCATGGTTAGAGCAAAGTTATCCTTTTACTGGAAATCAAAGTGGAAGCTACAGATTGAATTCTGAATCTAAAGAATTTGGCGCACAGATCACATATACAAAGGAATGGAATTGTTCCCACCCCTCAAAGTCCAAATGACTCTTCCAATTAAAAGTTCTTAATATGGTCATGTGGACATCTTCAGGTGGTGATGAGACCTCTGTCCATTGACCTCGACAAATTTTGATAAAACTTCGCAGCTGCGCAAAAGGGGATAGAAGCTAGCAAGGAAATGGAAAGTAAAAGACAAGAATTCATACACCCCTCCCCTTGCTTACCCACAGCAAAGGAATGCACAACACCTCCAGCTCTCTTCCCCTCCAAGTTCCCCCTCCCCCCATTGCAAATGACAGCCGAAAGAAATAGCATAGCATAGCAGCAGAGAAGGTATAGTAGATAGGATGCAGAAGATATCTTGAGGCTGACATTCAGACCCCCTAGAAAAAGGACATTAGTCCTGTAAGAGAGAATAACATAAAAACATGTTAACGAGTGCATACATTTCTATGGTTTATCAGGGAACTTTGCATAAAAGTTCTTGAGCAGTTCAGGAGCCCTAATGTCTTTCTCGTTTACCCACTCAGCATAGGATGGAGAAAAATGTTTCCAAGCTACAAAATATTGGAGATGACCCCTCCATTTCCAAGAGTCTAAAATCTCTTTAATCTCGAAATGTTGTTCACCCTCAATCAACAATGGTACAGTGGGATCAGTCTGGGTCGGTCTCAATGTACAGGTATGCTCAGGTTTCAACAAACTAATGTGGAAAACCGGATGAATACAACAAAGAATTTTTGGTGGAGTCAACTGAACAGTCACCGGATTCACAATCCACTCAATAGGGAAAGGGCCCACATACTTGGGACCCAACTTCTTCGATTTCTGGGTGGTCTGTAAATATTCAGTTGAGAGGAACACTTTGTCGCCTACTTGATAAGACTTTTGTGGGGTTCTCTTCCGGTCGGCAAATTTCTTATGAGACTGGTGCGCCTCATCCAAAGCTTTACGAGCAACCGGCCAATTGAGTTGAAGTTGAGATATCCAGTCATCCAACAACTGGACATTGGGTCTTTCATGAGGAAGTTCAGGTTTGGGCACAAAATCTTGCCTCATAGCCACTTTGAAGGGGGTAAACCCAGTACTGCTGTGGACAGAGTTGTTTTATGCCACTTCCGCAAAAGGCAGTAGATCTGCCCAGTTGTCCTGCTGATAGTTTATGTAACATCTGAGATATTGCTCCAGCACCCCGTTAATTCTCTCACAGGCCCCATTAGTTTGGGGGTGGTGGGTGGAGCTTAAGCCCTGGGTGGAGCCTATTAACTTCAAAAATTCCCTCCAGAAGTTCGAAGTAAATTGGACCCCTCGATCAGAAACTACATGCTCAGGAACACCATGCAGTCTATAAACATGTATAATGAACAATCTGGCCAACGACTTCGCTGAGGGAATCTTGGAGCAAGGGATGAAGTGTGCTTGTTTGGAGAACAAACTGGTCACCACCCAGATGACCATGTGCCCAGTACTCTCGGGTAAGTCCACTATAAAGTCCATGGAGATTTCCTCCCAAGGAGCAGCTGGCCTAGCCACATTTTGCAACAGACCTGGTGGTTTACCAGGAGGTCTTTTGGCTGAGGCGCAAACTGGACAGCTCGCTACATAAGTCTCAATATCTTTTTTCAACGAAGGCCACCAGAACTGCCGTTTCACCAGGTGTAGGGTCTTCACAAACCCAAAGTGACCAGCTGCCTTGGAGTCATGAGTTTGTTGTAACACTTGGCTTCTCAAGGTCTGTGGTACGTACAATTTCGCACCTACCCAGGCTAAACCATCTTGAACGGTGCATTTATTCGCATTTGCCAGGAACCACTCATCCGTTTTCAAGGCCTCTTTAAATTGTTCCATCAGGTCACTGGATGGATCCCTCTCTTGCTTCCTCTTTTGCGCTCTGGTAGCCACCGGGGCAGCCAGCTGTGTGGTTGACACGATCGGCCTTATCACTTCTTTATGAACACTGTTGTATTGAGGCATTCTAGATAAAGCATCTGCCATAAAATTTTTTCCTCCTGGGATGTACTTCAAAAAAAAAATTGAATCGCTTGAAATACTGAGCCCACCTAACTTGCTTAGGGGATAACTTCCGAGGCGTTTTTAAGGCCTCCAGATTCTTATGGTCAGTCCATACCTCAAATGGGTGCTTCGCTCCTTCCAAGAAATGCCTCCAAGTTAGTAGGGCCCAACGGACTGCAAAAGCTTCCTTCTCCCAAACAGCCCATCTCCTTTCAGTGTCAGTCAACTTACGGGAGGTGTAGGCACAGGGTTGTAGTGTGCCCTTCTCGTTTAATTGAAGTAAGACTGCCCCCACGGCCATGTCACTCGCATCAGCTTGGATCATGAAAGGGGCGTCCATGTCTGGGTGTTTCAGCACTGGTTCTGCGGCAAATAGTCTTTTTAGCTTTTCAAAAGCAGCTTGGCATTCCATGGACCAATTCAACGGTTGGCTGGGCTTTGGTTTTGTTTCCCCCTTTGTCTTTAGGAGGTTGGTGATGGACATGGCTATTTTAGCAAAAGGTGGGATGAATTGCCGGTAAAAGTTAGCAAATCCAAGGAAACTTTGAAGCTGTTTGCGGGTTCTCAGTGGGGGCCCAGTCCAATACGGCTCGCACCTTCTCTGGGTCCATTTCAATGCCCTCGGGGGAGATACGATATCCCAAGTAGTCAATTCTTTCTTGATGGAACTCACATTTGGACAGTTTGGCATACAATTTGGCAGCCCGCAGTTTGTGCAGCACAGAGCGTACCAGTGTCACATGTTCGTCTCTAGTCTCCGTGTAGATAAGGATATCATCAAGGTAGACCAGGACCCTCTTGTATAAATGTTCGTGGAGCACTTGATTGATCATTTGCATGAAAACGGCTGGTGCCCCCTGTAGGCCAAAAGGGAGAACATTGAACTGGAAACAACCCATCGGGCAGTTGAACGCAGTTTTCCACTCATCACCCTCTTTAATTCGGATTCAGTAGTACGCCTCCCTCAAGTCCAACTTCGTGAAAATCTTCCCTTTGGCCAGGTGGGCTAACATCAGAGGGAGGGAGTACACGTTCTCCGCGGACACCACATTTAGGTTTCGGTAGTCGACCACCAAGCGTTTGGAGCCATCTTTCTTCTCGTGGAACAACACAGGGGCCGCTACTCGAGGTCTAGCGGGTTGGATGAAACCACGTTTCAAGTTCTTGTCGATAAATGATCTCAATTCCTCCAGCTCCCGTGGTGTCATCGAATACACCTTCGGTTTCGGGAGCATCACCCCCGGTAGAAATTCAATACTACAATTGGTTGACTGATGAGGAGGGAGTTCACCAGAGGCCTCTTCGCTAAACACCTCTCTTAAGTCCCAGTATTCCTTCGGGATTTTTTCCTCCCCCTCCATGCGCTCGGTCCCTGTGGATGCTGTCTCAGCCGGGCTTTGAAGCTTCAGATGGGATTGCTCCTCCCCTTCTGGATGGGATTGCTCCTCCCCTTACGGTTGCCGATCGGTGCGGACCCGTATCCACCCCTCTCTCCAGTTCACATGGGGATTCCACTTCCAAAACCAAGGCAATCCCAATATTAGAGGCTGTTCCATCCCAGGGGCCACAATAAAATACAGGAACTCGCTGTGGGTTCCCATGGTCATCTCCATTATAAAATGTGTGCGGCAACCTCCCGCCTCAGATCCATCCAGTTGGCAAAAGGATATGGGCATTCTTAAAGTTCTCAGTCCGATACCCATGCCCCTGACTACTTTCATGCTGATCACGCACCTCGTGCACCCCGAGTCCAATAAGGCCAACATCTCCCCCTAGGTCCCTGAGGTGGGCACCCTTAACTTTATTGGGATGGTCATGGGCCCTTGGTTAGGACTTACCGGGACGTCATCTTCTGAGTCGGTCTTGCTCTCGTCGAGCGGAATCAGAGGTCCCAGCTCCTTTCCCGCCGGAGGGGTGACCTCTACAACCTCCCCTATCTTTAGCCTGGTTTCGTGAGGCTTGGCTGGGGGTTTTTGGGGATTCCTCCCTGGGCCCCTTTGGATCCAGCTTGACCCGGCAATCCGCAATCCGGTGGCCCTCCTTCCCACAACGAAAACAGGCAGTGGATTTGGCTCTTGCCATCACCCCTCCCTTCCGAGGGTTAGTGGCCTCTCGGAGACGTGGGGGGAGTGGTTTGCTCCATACGGGGCCTCCTCTGTGTCTGCTTTGGGTTAGATCTATTTCCACTTCTTCTGCTAGCAAGTACCACAACTGCAGATCATATGGATCCCTTCTGGAGATGCACATGTGGTATATATCTTCATTTAAGCCATCTTTGTCGGTTTCTATCAGGGCCCCCTGGGACCAGCCTTGGATGTGGTATGCCAGCTGTCTGAACTCTTGGGTGTAGTCAGCAACCGATCTCCCCCCTTGAGTTATGGTTTTCATTCTGATCCTGGCCCTTCTCTCCACTAGAGGATCCTCAAACCTCCTCCTCAATGCAGTCATGAGAACATTGAGGTTCCTCAGTTGGGGGGAGTTATCATTATATAAAGTCACCATCCAGTCTGCTGCCATCCCCTCCAGGGTTCTGGTAACACATCTCACTTTGGCTGTCTCAGAGGTGAAATCCCTTTCATATTCTGCCATATTGCTCCCGACTTGTACCAGGAAAAAAACCAAATCCTTGGGATTTCCTCCAAACTTCATATCTAAAGGGGGCAGGTTGCGTCTCCCAGGAATCATACCTATTGCTGGGGCTCCCCGGGAGGCAGCCGGCTGCTGTGCTGGTGTAGGCTGGGCTAGGGGGATGGGGGCAGCCCAACTTCCCCAGGCTGAACTCGCTCCCCCTTCCCCCTCATACCGTGGAGCCGTGCCAGGCTTCTCAGAAACATCCATAAGGAATTTCCCGGCTCGATCCAGCCTGCATTCCATCTCCTCCCTCTCTTGCCACAGCCATTCCCTCGCATCTCTTCGACTTACAGTGATCCCAGGAGGGGGGGGTCTTCAGGGTCTCTCCAACCTACCCCTAACAACCATCTGGGCATCTCAGCTGGGTTTTCTTCCAGAGTCAGGTCAGCCAGCAGGTCGGCGGCTGGCATCTCTGGTAGCAGCATCAGCTGCCCCCCCCCCAGCTCCCTGGTCATCTTCATCGCTGGCTGGAGATGACATGATGTGAAACCCCCTCGGAAGAAAAGTTGATATTTTCTCCAGGTGGGCTGATGGGCAGATTTGGAATAATGTCAGTGTGTGCTCCCTTCAAGATCCAAGAAAGAAATACTCAGACTCCATGGGTTAGAGCAAAGTTATCCTTTTACTGGAAATCAAAGTGGAAGCTACAGATTGAATTCCGAATCTGAGAAATTGGCGCACAGATCACATATACAAAGGGATGGAATTGTTCCCACCCCCCAAAGTCCAAATGACTCTTCCAATTAAAAGTTCTTAACATGATCATGTGGGCATCTTCAGGTGATGATGAGGCCTCTGTCCATTGACCTTGACATATTTTGATAAAACTTCACAGCTGCGCAAAAGGGGATAGAAGCTAGCAAGGAAATGGAAAATTAAAGACAAGAATTCATACACCCCCTCCCCTTGCTTCCCCACAGCAAAGGAATGCACAACACCTCCAGCTCTCTTCCCCTCCAAGTTCCCCCTCCCCCTGTTGCAAATGACAGCCGAAAGAAATAGCATAGCATAGCAGCAGAGAAGGTATGGTAGATAGGATGCAAAAGATATCTTGAGGCTAGGGTATTTGGTCAGATAGATTGTTCCAGTTTTCTCTGACACTCGTTTGATACTCAAGTTATTTATCTTCCTACAATCCTGTAAACCTGCCAGTTCTATTAGGAAAGTGAGTAAATCCACAGGATAGTAGAGCCTCCCCTAACCAAGACATTTTAGGCTCTATCAGCCATCAGGCCGAACCAAAAAGCTGAAAGTTGGAGTTCTGAAAGTCTGGGGAAACTGGAGGAGGCTGCTTTAACAATAATTGAAAAGAGCAAAAAGCTTCCATTGCAGTCTAACCTGAACTGTCATATTATTTTCAGAACCAAAACCTAAGAAAGCGTGCTGCTCCTTAGGGCTCTTGCTCAAACTTCATCTGAAATATTACCCTGCATCACAGAGCCAGCACTATGCTGGTATAGTTGGGCATCCCCATTGCCAATCCTTCTACAGAAGTAACAGGGACGGTGGTGGGTGCTCTCCTTACACCCTTATTATGAGCCAACTTAAGGAAAGGAGTTAATAATCAGAATACAGAATAAGAGTTGAAAAGGACATTGGAGGCCTTCTAGTCCAACGCCTGTTGAAGCAGGAGTCTCTATACCATTCCAGATAAACCAGTCTCTTCTAAAAAACTCCAGTGATGTAGCACTCTGGTTTTTGAGGCAAGTCATTCCACTGGTTAATTATTCTCACCGTCAGGAAATTTCTCCTTAGTTCTTGGTTGGATCTCATCTTGATAAGATTCCATCTGTTACTTCTTGACTTGCCCTCAGGTACTTTGGTGAATGAGTCGAGCTTTCTTCTTTCTGACAGCCCCTCAGATATTGGAAGACTGCAATCATGTCAGCTCAAGTCATACCCAGTTCCTTCAACCATTCATCATATGTTTTAGCCTTCAGCCCTCTAATTATCTTTGTGGTTCTTCTCTGCATTCTTTCTAGAGTCTCAATATCTTTGTTTTGTGGTTACCAAAATTGGATGCAGCATTCCAAATATGGTCTTACCAAAGCAGCATATAATGGTACTCATATGTGATCTTGATACTATTTCTCTTACGATGCAGCCCAAGATTGCATTGGCCTTTTTTTTGGCAGCTGCAGCACACTGCTGGCTCATATTTAAGTTGATTGTCCAACTAGGACTCCTAGATTCCTATCACAGTTACTTCTATTAAACCAGGTAATACCTATTCTTTACTTGTGCATTTGGTTTTTCCTGCTTAAGTGTAAAACCTTACTTTTCTCACCAATGAATTGCATTTTATTGGATGGGCCCCAGTGTTCAAGTCTGTCTAGTCTAAATCCTTCTGGATCTTGAGTCTATCTTCTAAGTGTTAGCTATTCCTGCCAATTTGGTGTCATCTGCAAATTTGAGTTCCCCTTTTATCCCCTCATATAAATCATTTATGAAGATGTTGAAGAGTATTAGGCCTAAGAATTGGTGGAGCATCAAGTGTCACCATCCTAGAGAGCCAGTCTGGGGTAGTGGTTATCACACCAGGCTAGAACCTAAGGTACCATGAGTTCTAGTCCTGCCTTACTGAGGAAGTCACTTGGGTGACTGTGAATCATTCTCTCTCAGCCCAAGAAAGCAGACAATAGCAAATGACTTCTGAAGTCTTGCCAAGAAAACTTCAGGAACCCATCCAGGCAATCCTCAGAAGTCAACAATGGCTCAAAGGGACAAAAAAAAAAAGGGGGGGGGGTAGAGAGAGCCCTTAGGAATTTTTTGTGTAAAGCAGAAAAAATAAACTTATGATGAATGGTTTTGACATTTAGATAGGATAGTGAGAGGAGAGTCGTGATATGACTTTAGATAAAAAGATAAATTTACAATTGTACTTATGAATGTTATAAAGAAGCCATTACGTTGTCCATTTTCTTGCTTTTCTATTTTTTCCCTAACTTTTGACTTTCTCTTTTATTTTTCCCTTTTTCTTTTTCCTTCTTTATTTGTATTGATTTTTTTGTCTTTTACTTTGTACTGATTTTTAAAGTTTTTTTTTTAAAAAAAACTTTAAATATTTTTTTTCCAAAAAGAAAAAAAAATCTGTTGTGAAATCTGATGTTCCATTGCAGTAATTCTCCTGTCTCTGTTCACTGCATTCCCAACTTCCTTCCAAGGGAATGGATGACAAGGCCAAAGAGATATTAAGCACTAATAAGCTATCCTTGGACTGAATCAGGGAGAAAATACTACTTTAACACAGAGAGTGTTAAGAATGACTCCAGCCCATTTTATTCATGGTATTCAATGAGATGAGACAAAGCAAGAAAAAACAAATATTGCCAAATCAATATATAAACCCTTTGTGTCACTGAAGATTTGATCAAGAAAAAGGAATGTTTTAGGGCCTTCACTCAAATGCAAAGATAAATAAAATACATGGAAAACCCTCCTTTCAATGGTTTTATGGTAATCTTTCGTTGTTTGCATATGGCTTTAGATTTAGACTAGTCTTTAAAGAATACAGCATCTTGAACAAGATCTGCATCTGCATAAGAGGCCAGAGTAAGAATTGGGCATTTGCTTCCATTTGGGAAGACTCAGTTCAACTATTATTATGTGATATCAAGTGGATAAGCAGCATATGCAGTTAATTGTTTTTCTTTCTCTTCCCATCATTTAGTAGTTGACTGAAATTGTAGCTTCCGTGTCCATTTGGATATGTTGAATCTTCACTTCTTTCATTAAAGAAAAAAGGGGTTTGAAAAGCACAGCACTATATTTTGTATTTTTAGAAATTCTGGACTGTTGTAAAGCAGGACTACCATATCTGGGCTGAAAAAACTTGAAAATCATTAGATGATAGGAGAGAATTAGATTTTTGGGGGGAGGGGGGTGTAACTTTGTGTTGCCATTCAGTCATTTTGCAGGCTTCAAGTTACCATCACTAATTGTTACTATGATGGTGGCAAAACTGAAATAGTTTTATAACTGTTTACAGTTCCATTACTATACAGCATTACAACTTTGATATCATTATACTTGGAATTCTTTACTTGATTTATAAGGAATGTGCTTCAAGTGGTGCCATCTACAGGTCCATCTCATAAATATAAAATAGAATAGAATACTTTATTGGCCAAGTGTGATTGGACACACAAGGAATTTGTCTTTGGCGCAAATGTTCTCAGTGTACATAAAGGGAAAAATACATTCATCAAGAATCATAAGATACAACACTTGGTGATACTAGAAAACAAATAAAACACTATCAATTCTGAAGATATAAACAACACGCTTATAGTCATGTGGGAAGAGATAGGCACTAAGAAGTGTTATTATAATCCAGTAGTAGAGGAATAATAGTAATGCAGTCTTAGTAAATAAGTTGACAGTATTGTGGGAATTAGTTGTTTAGCAAAGTGATGGCATTTGGGAAAAACTGTCCTTGTGTCTAGTTGTTGTGGTGTGCAGTGCCCTATAGCGTTGTTTTGAGGGTAGAAGTTAAAACAATTATGTCCAGGGTGTGAGGGGTCTGTAGATAGTTTCTGATAATTTAAACTGGGATTGAGAAATAGGTGGCCCTCCAGAAGTAGGAAACTACCCCAAAGTCCTAGCCAATGTTGAGGAATAGCCCTAGCAAATCATGACTTTTCAGGATTAATCAGGAAGTGAACTACCAGTGTAGGCCACTTCTTTAGCAGATGTAGCCTGAGCAAAAAAAAAAACTTATTCCAATGATTCACTACTGCCAACAAGTCATAGAGTAAGCCCATAAGATTGTTAGGTATGGAAAGAGCATGTCACAGGGAGAATTTAGCACATCTCCTTGTGAAAGGAAAAATATTGTATGCAAGAGGTGGGGGGAAATGGAAGCAAAAGACGAGGTACAGAACTGAGGCCCTTCATCCACTCCTCCTCCTGTTTGTTTGCCTTTCATATTTAGCCTAGTGAGCAAACGGGGCTTTAGTAGCATGAAAATGGCAATGAGGAAAGGCTTACCAGCACAGCTCCTGGACACTGTTCCAGGTAGTTATTAACACTATTCCTCCTGGTACTATTCTAAAAAGTGAGCTGGGTTTTGTAACGCTGAACGTGCATCTTGTTGCTTTGATTAAAGTCAGTAGGCCTTGCAGCCTTTTGGATATAAATTTATAAGTTGTATGTACAGCTCTGTGATTGGAGGGGGGGCGGAATCTATATTTCCATTTTTTGAAAAACATTACTTTCAAGCCCAAGACTACACTGAATAGTGGGAGAGCTTTCTCCTTGCTCTCTTACCCTCTTATTTTGTGCATTTACTAAAGTTCACACAACTGTTAAAGGAGCCACTCGCTTGAATGGCAGGAAGATGCTGAGCATTTGCATTCCAAATCATTTTGCATCACTGTACTACATTCGCCTTTCAACTAATTCCACTTCAGCTCAGGTTCAAGTTGTATAACACGGATAATACTTTATCATCCTGTATATTAAAAGAGTAGTTAGTTGTCTTCTCATAGGAGAGTCATATCAGTCATAAACTCCCCTCTGGTTAGGCAGCCACCTTCCGCTGCCACCGTTTCTATCAGAGTTTGCCCTCTCTTCTATATTTTATCAGATCCTTTTATGCCCTCTGTAGTTTTGATATCAACTTTTCTTTCCACCCAGGCAGAGGACAGCAGAGCCCCAAAGTTATTTATAAGAGGTACATCCCGCCTTTTATTCAGAAGCTTTAGAGGTCATATACTGTAGTCCTTCCTCCTGTTTCTTCCCATAGAAACAACCTGTGGAGTACATTTGGCCAAAGTCACCCAGACTCTTCCTGTTTGTGGTCCAACACCTTGACTACTGCTCCACCCAAGCCAGCTTTAATAGTATTCTCAATAAGTTTCCACTAAATTGCAACAGGCCACTTTGCTTCTTAGCAATACCCAACAATTCAAGAAATTTACAGTAGACAAAAGAAGAGTTTGTCCAGCAGCCAATGACTTCCAGTTCTCTACAGGAACCAGGTGACTGAACATCTTGGAAGCATGTGGTTCTGGGCCTCCTTTGGTGTTTTCCCATTGGTTTCATGTGATTGGAACTGGGGAGTTGTCCAAATGGCACATGGGAAAAGGGCAGAAAAAGCAATGTAGAAACACTCAGAAATGGTGAGGACAGAGAGATGGCTGTCTTGGTCACAAACACAGACTCCTCTTTGCCCACAGAAGAGAAGTCATGGGGCAGCCACTGTTCCTGCAGCAGCTGTTTCCTCATCAACAGCCACAGGGTGGCTATTGTCTCTCTTCCTCTTCCTCTCTTAAGTGGGATGGGGGAGAAGAGCGCAAGGAGGTGCCAAACATAGGAGAACAAACCATCACAACAAGATTCAGCAGTCCGTCTGCATTTTAAAAACAAAGGCCACTCTTTTGAAGTCCACATTTTGGACAGAGAGGACTGCTGGTTTGAAATAAGTGTCAAAGAGGCCATCTATGTCAAAATTACAGATTACAGATTAACAGAGTTGGAAGGGACTTTGTAGGTCATCTAGTCCAACCCCCCCATCCAAGCAGGAGACCTTACACCGTTTCTGACAAATGACAGTCCAATCTCTTCTTGAAAGTTTCCGGTGATGAAGCTCCCACAACTTCCAAATGCAAGCTGTTCCTTGGTTGATTATTCTCACTGTCAGAAAATGTCTCCTTCAAGTTTGAATCTTTCCTTGATCAGTTTCCATCCAATATTCCTTGTCTGGCCTTCAGGTGCTGTAGGAAGTTAGCACCCACCCCTCTCCTAGAAAAATGAAATATCCTGGGAAATATTAAAAAGGCAAAATATTTCCTCTAAAAAGAGTAGAAACTCAGAAGCAGAAACTTACCTCAGAAGCAGCAGCTCACCCCCACCTTTGTTAATGGGTGGGCCATTAAGGCCTGGGCCAGAATACTTTACATAACAAAGATCTCCAGGTAGAGCTATAGCAATTGCTCAAAAGTCCTTTCAGTGCATCATCATCCAGCAAGGCTCAACCAAGCCTGGAACTCAGGACAGCCTACAGAGTTGCCCCTCATGGCCTCATGGGAGTCTGATAACCAATTAGAAACAAGCTTCAATTCAAATCCCAACAAAGGTTATAAAACCCAGGCACTCTCAGCATATCATCCCTTTCTTGATCTCTTCCTTCACCTTGAAGCATGTGATCATCCTGCCTTTTCACTCTGGAGCTCCAGGCCATGTAGTCCTGTCCACCATTAAACCTTCTAAACAGCTTCCATGTTTCCAGTGTCTTTTTCCTCACTTGGAACTGAACCCAGAAGGATAATTCTTCCAACAGTGCCTTGGAAAATAGCTTGACCCCTGCTCTCTGTAGCAGCTCCTCGAATATTGAAACACTGCTATCATGTCTCCCCGGTCCTTCTCTTCACTAGACTAGCTATGCCCAGTTCCTGCAACTGTTCTTCATAAGTTTTAGCCTCCAGTCTCCTAATCATCTTGGTTGCTCTTCTCTGCACTTTTTCTAGAGTCTCAACGTCTTTTTAATAGTGGTGTGACCAAAACTGGATGCAGTATTCCAAGTGTGGTATTACTAAGGCTTTATAGAGTGGTATTAGTAACTCCCTTGATCTTGATTGCATCCTTCTGTTAATGCAACTTAGCATTGTGTTGGCTTTTTTGGCTGCCACACACTGTTGTCTTATATTTAACTGGTTGTCCACTAAGACTCCAAGATCCCTCTCACAGTTACTGCTATTAAGCATGGTTTCTCACAATCTAAATGTGTACTTTTGGTTTTTCTTTTCTAAGTGTAAGAGTTTACTTTTCTCTAAATTGAACAGCCCACTCTCAACAGAGGAGGAAGGACATGCCATCATCTATCTCCAGTCTACAACACAGTCCTTTCAACAGTTCCAAGAAATCTCCAGACCCATTTGCACTACTCAGATGACCCTGAGGACACAGATAAATCTCCAGGTGGCCTCAAGGACTCTCTAAAAAGATGCAGATGACCAGCTGTTTGCAAGGGGTATAAATCCTTCCATTCCCCACCATCCAATCAGAGCTGAAGAAGCTTCTTGGATGAGAAGTGAAACATCTTCAAAGAAAAATCAGAAAGCCCTGTTGCTTCTTGAAAAAGTACCTTTGGGACAGCCATGTAATTGAGAATCTCCATAGACATGAGATAAATGGGACCCTGGAGGCTTCTGCTTGCAAAAATTGATCAAGGCAGATCACTCCTATGCCTATTATCTTGACTTTTTTTTAAAACGTCACCTACAGATGGCCTTGTGTACCTGTTATGGCTGCAAAGCTAAACAAATACAAGTGGCCCATTAATCAATTAAATGAACACCATTCAGCAATTTGTTGAAACAGAGGCAGTAGAGACAAGCTGGGAATTGGCAATGGAAACACCAATTTTATTTCATTTTGTGACAACTCATGAATGAGTGTTAGCATGTTAGTCCAATATAGGAAAAGGTCTTTAGTCAATTACTTGCAAACTGATTAATCAGAAATGTTGAAGTTTGAGGGGCTTAATAAGAGATTCTGAATGAAAAGATAAATAGTGGCACATAAGCTTTGTTGAAAGAGGCTTTGCCCATTACCATTAAATTTCCTTGTAATATATGATCATATGCATTCTGGGTATGTTGCTATCTAGGCTATCAAAACCTAAGAATGAGCCCTGGAATGCCTCAAGTTTAAATGCTGATATATAAACAATATTCCATAAAGATGGAATACTTGAAAACAATTGGATTGCACTGAAATATCCAACCAAATGTAGTGATAAATAAATAGTTATATCTTATCTCTGTAAAAGTTAGAAACCTGCGTTGCCTGGATGACAATCCATAATCCCCTACAGTGCTAATTCTGTATGATGTTGGATTTTGAAAACAAACAAAACCAAGAACTGAATCCAACTGCAAACTGAGGCTTTAATATCAGACCCTTTGATATGGCTGGATTAGAGAGTATTCACCAACAAAAAGTTATATTTAGCTTTTAATATTTATCACCCTCTTAGAATTCCTAATAATAATAATAACTGTTGATCACCTTCCTCCCTTCTTACATTAAACCTCTATATAATAAAGATTGTCAGGACAAGATGACTTGCCTTCTGTGAGAATTTGTTGCTTCCTCTATTCTCACCCTACTTTTTATTTTATTTTTATCCAATAGACCAGTTCATGGAATTTTTCATTTCCAAATATAGCTTAGTCTTTATTTAGGTAGCCTGAATGTTTCTTCAGATAAATACAATAGGGTCTAGCAGCAGATGAGATTTTATTAAGAAAAATCATAATAACAAAATTAAAACAGCAAATAGAATCTATTGTTAAATTTATCTTTATGCCTCTTTCAAACTAGATGTTGAATTACAACTCGCAAAGTTTGCAAGCAATACATTTTTAATTTATCTGTACATTTATTGTTACTTTGCTTACCTTCCCCTACCATATTTGTTTTATACATCAAATTATATTGACATATTCCATCGAACAAAGGAGTACTAACACACATATGAAATTGCCTTTATGGCTACAAATATTTTTTAAAAAGAAAAAAGAATTACATACATAATTCTTGCCATGTTTAAGTTTTCATTCTATGTTTTCATAATTTAAAAATCCTGTTAACCTCTTTCCAGATTTCATGATAAATTCAACTTTTTCAGGTCTTCATTATAATGCTAAGAATAATTTTAAAATACAATGTCAGGTTATCTCCCTCCACAATTATTGTACTGTCCCACTAATTTTAAATGATGCAAAGTAGCTTCCTTATAGTTGCATAATACATTTGCAGGGTTTCCAATGGACATTGACTGAAGGAAGATTTGAAACACATTTATTTTTTCTCTTTCTACTAAAGAATCAGATCTTTTGTCTTTGTGACCAGTATAGGAGGCACTTACAAGAGTGGACAAATAGAGAATATGTGGCAGCACAGTTTTCTTAAGAATTAAATAAGATAGATGCCTGTCTCCAACCTTTTTTGTGTATACTAAAATGCCAACTACAGGGTGCTCTTAGGAAACTATATTATTTAGGCCTCTTTCAGTCTTGATTTAGACTGAGAGTGGACACCCTCAGTTGCTCTGATGATCTTTGCCTGATCTTCTTAAACCTTTTAGCAGCATTCAGTATTATTGACTACAACAGTCTTTTTCAAATTTGGCAATTTTAAGATATGTGGAATTCAATTCCAGGAAAGAGGTGAAGTATAACAATGTTGGTAAACTACAGTAAATATATTTAAATATAGTACAGCAGAGGATACCTGTATACTACAAACATAATCTCCCCCCACCCCACAAAATAGTGGAGGGATGAATTGTTGGCTAGAGATATTTCAATCCCACAAGAAATAAATACAAAATACTTCATTAAAAAGGGGGATGGAAAAAATAATGTAAAAACTCCTTTTGTTTTCGTTTTTTATGTAGTCATATGCAAAACATTGGGTGGACTTTGAGATAAAAAAATAGATCTGCTCAAAACAGAAAGCAGTTTAAAAATGGCCTCAAAAAAGGAAAAGGAAGGAAAATTTGAATTTGAATCTGACCAGAAAGTGTGAGGGATTTGCTGCCCAAAGATCCTAAGAGGCATCAAACATGTAACTGAGTTACATAAACATCCGGACAACAAAGATTTTAGTGATGCACAGAAAAAGAAATGAAAATTATTCTAATGTAGCGTGCCTAAACAGAGGTAATACTTTTCATGGAGAAAAAGTATGTGGTCGCTAAGAGTTGATGGGCACCTTGATGGCACATAATTAACCAAGCCTATTTAAATGGATGTTTTCTGCTATCTTTCCTGAAGTAGATTTCCCTCTAACTAAAGAATTCCTGGATACTTCCTCCTGGATCCTATTGGATCCTTGTGAACCTTTGGTTCTCAACTTTTGCTGAGATTCAGAAGATAAAATCTTTTTCTATTTAACATAAAACAGGGGTCTTGATTAACTATCTATATATATTAGAATTCTTCTGCCCTTGTGAATGATGGGGATTCGAATCAGTTGAGTGAATCTGGACACAGAATATCTGCAGTTTCCTGGCATGTAACTGATGTTGTATCAGTTACAATTTGAAGCCAGCGGCTTTCAAATATGTATTTGTGGAAGAAAATGTCCTCTATAAATGTTATGTATTTGTTTTAGTGTGAGGGAGGTATTTACATATGTTGCATGTACAAAAGATTGCCCATTCCTGGAAGATTTCTGGTTTATCTAATTGCTTCTTTGGCAACTTGTAGGAATGATCAGTCTGTGATGTTGGAACAGTACTGTTATTAGTTTGAACCCAACTATTTAATTAAAAAATTATATATAGTGTCTAAAAAAGTCAAGTCCTAAAGCTCAACAAAAGCATTAACTTGATTTTTTGACAATTCAAAAATAAAATGTATCTAATTACTGGACCAAACACTCTCTGGTGGGATTGAATTCCATTTATTCTTCTAAAACCAGGATCAGGCAATTTTGTGTTGATGGACCACACTTTAAAAAAATGTTTTAGATTCTTGAAGATGATGAGGAAAGAGTAATCTAGAACACTGGGCCCTATCTAACAAAATTAAATTCAATGTAGAGAGAAGTAAAGTCTTACATTTAGGCAAGAAAAAACAAAAGTACACATATAGACTGGGTGAAACCAGGCTTAATAGCAGTAACTGTAAGAGGGATCTTGGAGTCTTACTGAACAACCAGCTAAATATGAGCCAGCAGTATGTGGCAGCCAAAAAAGCCAACGCAATCCTAAATTGCATTAATGGAGGGATACAATCAAGTTCAAGGGAGGTACTAATACCTCTCTATAAAGCCTTAGTAAGACCGCACCTAGAGTACTGCATCCAGTTTTGGTCACCACATTATAAAAAAGATGTTGAGACTCTAGAAAAAGTACAGAGAAGAGCAACCAGGATGATTAGGAGACTGGAGGCTAAAACATATGAAGAACGGTTACAGGAACTGGGCTTGGCTCGTCTAGTGAAGAGAAGGACCAGGGGAAACATGATAGCAGTGTTCCAATATTTGAGGGGCTGCCACAGGGAGGAAGGGGTCAGGCTATTTTCCAAAGCACTTGAAGGCCAGACAAGGAATAATGGATGGAAACTGACCAAGAAGAGATTCAACCTGGAAATAAGGAGAATTTTTTCTGACAGTGAGTACAATCAATCAAGGGAACACGTTGCCTTCAGGAGTTGTGGGAGCTTCATCACTGGAGGCTTTCAAGAAGAGACTAGACTGCCATCTGTCAGAAATAGTGTATGGTCTCCTGCTTGGGTGTTGGATTAGATCAGGGATCTTGTAGGTCATCATATCCAGGGGTCTCCAACCTCGGCAACTTTACAACTTGTGGACTTCAACTCCCAGAATTCTAGGAGTTGAAGTCCACAAGTCTTAAAGTTGCTAAAGTTGGAGACCCCTAGATATGATGACTTACAAGGTCCTTTCCAACTTTGTTATTCTGTTACTATTCACTAGTGTCTGCAGAGTTTGGTTAAAAAAGTAGCAATCACAACAGTGTAATTGAAGCTCTGCTTTTATGGGCATCACATAAAGAATAGATGAGAGGTTGACTACACCATTGTGCCCACACTCTGTAGACTCCTCTGCCTATGTCTTTTACTGGAGGGAATCCTTGAAAAGAAGGGGACATACTTCATCCAAAATGGACAAAGATACAAACAGATAGAAGAAGAACCCATGGGATCACCCCTCTCATCTGTCATCGCTAACCTATACATGGAACACTTTGAAACCAATGATGTAGACAAATCCAAACCAAAGCCAATTTCTCAGGTTCGGAATTCAATCTGTAGCTACCACTTTGATTCCCAGTAAAAGGAGAACTTTGCTCTAACCCATGGAGTCTGAGTATTTCTTTCTTGGATTTTGAAGGGAGCACACACTGACATTATTCCGAATCTCCACATCAACCCACCCGGAGAAAATATCAACTTTTCTTCTGAGGGGGTTTCATCTCATGTCATCTCCAGCCAGCGATGAAGATGACCAGGGAGCTGCGGGGGGGGCAGTCAATGCTGCTACCAGAGATGCCGGCTGCTGACCTGCTGGCAGACCTGACTCTGGAAGAAACCCCAGCTGAGATGCCCAGATGGTCGTTGGGGGTTGGTTGGAGAGACCCTGAAGACCCCCCCCCTGGGATCACTGTAAGTCAAAGAGGTGTGAGGGAACGACTGTGGCAAGAGAGGGAGGAGATGGACTGCAGGCTGGATCAAGCTGGGAAATTCCTTATGGACGTTTCTGAGAAGCCCGGCACGGCTCCAAGGTATGAGGGGGAAGGGGGAGCGAGTTCAGAGTCGAGCTGCCCCCGCCCCCCTAGCCCAGCCTACACCAGCGCAGCCGCCCGCCACCGCCCGGGGAGCCCCAGCAATAGGTATGATTCCTGGAAGACACCACCTGCCCCCGTTAGATGTGAAGTTTGGAGGAAATCCCAAGGATTTGGGGTTTTTCCTGGTGCAAGTCGGGAGCTATATGGCAGAATTTGAAAGGGAGTTCATCTCTGAGGCAGCCAAAGTGAGATGTGTTACCAGAACCCTGGAAGGGATGGCAGCAGACTGGGTGGTGACTTTGTACAATGATAACTCCCCCCAACTGCGGAGCCTCAATGTTTTCATGACTGCATTGAGAAGGAGGTTTGAGGATCCTCTGGCAGAGAGAAGGGCCAGGATGAGAATGAAGACCCTGATCCAAGGGGGGAGATCGGTTGCTGACTACACCCAAGAATTCAGACAGCTGGCATACCACATCCGAGGCTGGTTCCAGGGGGCCCTGATAGAAGCCTACAAAGATGGCTTAAATGAAGATATATACCACAGGTGTATCTCCAGAAGGGATCCATATGATCTGCAGTTGTGGTACTTGCTGGCAGAAGAAGTTGACATAGATCTGGCCTGAAGCAGATGCAGAGGGGGGCCCGTCTGGAGCAAACCACTCCCCCCACGTTTCCGAGAGACCTCCAACCCCCGAACGGGAGGGGCGATGGCAAGAACCAAATCCATGGCCTGTTTTCATTGTGGGAAGAAGGGCCACCCAATGGCGGATTGCTGGGCCAAGCCGAATCCAAAGGGAGTGCGGGGCCCAGGGAGGAAGCCTGAAACTCCCCCAACCAAGCCTCGTGAAACCAGGCTGAAGATAAGGGAAGTTGTAGAGGTCGTCCCTCCGGCGGGAGAGGAGCTGGGACCTCCAACCCTCCTCGACGAGAGCGAGACTGACTCGGAAGATGACGTCCCAATAAGTCCTAACCAAGGGCCCATGACCATCCCAATAAAGTTAAGGGTGCCCACCTCAGGGACCAAGGGAGAGATGTAGGCCTTATTAGATTCGGGGTGCACGAGGTGCGTAATTAACATGAAGGTAGTCAAGGGTATGGGCATTGGACTAAGAACTTTAAAAATGCCCATATCCTTCTGCCAACTGGATGGATCTGAGGCAGGAGGTTGCTGCACACGTTTTATAACGGAGCCCCTAGAGATGACCATGGGAACCCACCACGAGACCTTGTGTTTTATTGTGGCCCCTGGGATGGAACAGCCCCTAATATTGGGGTTGCCCTGGCTTCGGAAGTGGAATCCCCATGTGGACTGGAGAGAGGGGTGGATACGTATCCGGAAGGGGAGGAGCAACCCTACCCGGAAGAGGAGGAGAAATCCCATCCGAAGCTCCAGGGCCCGGCCGAGACAGCATACGCAGGTGCCGAATGCATGGAAGGGGAGAAGAAAATCCTGAAGGAATACTGGGACCTGAGAGAGGTGTTTAGCGAAGAGGCCTCCAACGAGCTCTCCCGTCATTGGTCAACCGACTGTAGTATTGAATTTCTACTGGGGGTGATGCTCCCGAAACCGAAGCTGTATTCGATGACACCACGGGAGCTGGAGGAATTGAGATCATTTATCGACAAGAACTTGAAATGTGGTTTCATCGAACCCACCAGACCTCAAGTGGCGGCCCCTGTGATGTTCCGCGAGAAGAAAGATGGCTCCAAACGCTTGGTGGTGGACTATAGAAACCTGAACACAGTGTCCGTGGAGAACGTGTACTCCCTCCCTCTGATGAAGGACATGTTAGCCCACCTGGCCAAAGGGAAGATTTTCACAAAGTTGGACTTGAGGGAGGCGTACTACCGAGTCCGAATTAAAGAGGGAGACGAGTGGAAGACTGTGTTCAACTGCACGATGGGTTGTTTCCAGTTCAATGTTCTCCCTTTCAGCCTACAGGGAGCACCTGCCGTTTTCATGCAAACGATCAATCAAGTGTTTCATGAACATTTATACAAGGGGGTCCTGGTCTACCTTGATGATATTCTTATCTACACAGAGACTAGAGATGAACATGTGAAACTGGTACGTTCCGTGCTGCACAAACTGAGGGCCGCCAAATTGTACGCCAAACTATCCAAATGTGAGTTCCATCAAGAAAAAATCGACTACCTGGGATATCGTATCTCACCCGAGGGCACTGAGATGGACCCAGAGAAAGTGCGAGCCGTATTGGACTGGGCCCCACTGAGAACCCGAAAACAGCTTCAAAGTTTCCTTGGATTTGCTAACTTTTTCCGGCAATTCATCCCGTCTTTTGCTAAAATAGCCATGCCCATCACCAACCTCCTGAAGACAAAGGGGGAAACGAAACCAAAGCCCAGCCAACCGTTGAATTGGACCATGGAGTGCCAAGCTGCATTCCAAAAGTTTAAAAGACAATAGTCTGCTGCAGAACCAGTACTGAAACACCCAGACATGGACGCCCCTTTCGTGATCCAAGCTGATGCGAGCAAGGTGGCGGTGGGGGCAGTCTTACTTCAATTAAACAAGAAGGGGACACTACAACCCTGTGCCAACAACACCTCTTGTAAGTTGATTGACACCGAAAGGAGATGGGCTGTTTGGGAGAAGGAAGCTTTTGCAGTCCGTTGGGCCCTACTAATTTGGAGACATTTCTTGGAAGGAGCAAAACACCCATTTGAGGTATGGACTGACTGTAAGAACCTGGAGGCCTTAAAAACACCATGGAAGTTATCCCCTAAGCAAGTTAGGTGGCTCAGTATTTCAAACGATTCAATTTCTCTTTGAAGTACATTCCAGGGGGAAAAAACTTCATGGCAGATGCGCCATCTGGAATGCCTCAATACAATAGTGTTCACCAAGAAATGATAAGGCCGATTGTGTCAACCACATAACTAGCTGTCCCAGTGGTCACCGGAGCACAAAAGAAGAAGCTAGAGAGGGATCTGTCCAGTGACCTGATGGAACGATTTAAGGACGCCCTGAAAACAGATGAGTGGTTCCTGGCCAACACGAGTAACTGCACCGTCCAAGATGGTTTAGCCTGGGTAGGTGCGAAGTTGTATGTACCACAATCCTTGAGGAGCCAAGTCTTACAACAAACTCATGACTCCAAGGCAGCTGGTCACTTTAGTTTTGTGAAGACCCTACACCTGGTGAAATGGCAGTTCTGGTGGCCTTCATTGAAAAAGAACATTGAGACTTATGTAGCGAGCTGTCCAGTTTGCGCCTCAGCCAAAAGACCTCCTGGTAAACCACCAGGTTTGTTGCAAGATGTGGCTAGGCCAATTGCTCCTTGGAGGGAAATTTCCATGGATTTTATAGTAGACCTACCCAAGAGCGCTGGGCACACAGTCATCTGGGTGGTGACCGATTTGTTCTCCAAACAAGCCCACTTCATCCCTTGCTCCAAGATTCCCTCGGCAAAGTCGTTGGCCAGAATGTTCATTATACAAGTCTACAAGTTGCATGGTGTTCCTGAGCGTGTAATTTCTGGCCAAGGGGTCCAATTTACCTCAAACTTTTGGAGGGAATTTTTGAAGCTAATAGGCTCCACCCAGAGCTTGAGCTCTGCCCACCATCCCCAAACTAATGGGCCTTGCGAGAGAACTAATGGGGTGCTGGAGCAATATCTCAGGTGTTACATAAACTATCAGCAGGACAACTGGGCGGATCTACTGCCTTTTGCGGAGGTGGCATATAATAACTCTGCCCACAGCAGTACGGGGTTTACTCCTTTCAAAGTGGCAACAGGACAAGATTTTTTGGCCATACCTGAACTTCCTCATGAAAGACCCAAGCTCCAATCGTTGGACGACTGGATATCTCAACTTCAACTCACCAACAAACAAGTCCCAACCACGAAAACCAACACCAGACCCACAACAACACGGGACACCATTGCCAATCCCCCTTATCAGACCCAGGCCCAAGCCCATCCTATAAACAAAGGACAACCACCATCCAGCAAACAGACCATGGCTGTCACACCCCCAGCTGTCACACCCCCGACCCCAAAATCAAACAAGCTGACACACGCCAAGAACACAGACCCAGACCCCAAACTCGAAGCCAGACTAAAACCCAGAATGCTACATCACAGCCACCCGCTCAGGATATCACATCAGAAAACTCAGGAAATTACACCACAAGAACTCAAGAAGTTGCAACACAGCAAATGACCCAGGATATCATAGCACAAGACTAAGGATACCACAGCAATAAGTCTCACAAGGTCATCACACAACCCAATACCCAAGCCGTTACTGCACAGGAGGCTAATGGAAAAGAGATCAAAACACAAATGACCCAGGAGATTACAACGCAGGACCCAGGATACCACAACAAAAGAACTCACAAACCCATCACACAACCCATTACCCAAGCCATTAAAACGCGAGAGGTTAATGGAAAAAAGGTCACTACAAAACAAACGACCCAGGAGATTACAGCACAAGATCCAGGATATCTCCACAACAAAACTCACAAGGCCATCACACAGCCCATTATACCAACATCAACTCCATCAACCAATCAAGAGGCAGCAGTGCAGCCAACTGGCCCAGCACACCAGCCCCCACCACCAGTATTTATAGAGAGACAGCAGCTCCGATCACACATTGCTTGCACTGGCACGAAGCCGAAAGCACCAGCCTGAGGATGGCGAGTGGGACCTCGCCGAAATGTCACCAAGATACTCTTAATCTTACACAGGAAAAGACCTGAACACACCTAGACCTACATACCTGTACCCGTGAAAATCTACGAAAACAAATACATACATATATACATATACACATACACATACACATATACACACACACACACACACACACACACACACATATATATATATTTGTTTTCTTAAGTTTTTGTGGGTACTTACATGTATGGCATTCAGCTTNCTACTGCTGTGCCAGAATGGTTTTTTCTTCATCCTGATTGGTTGGGAGTCTTGGTCTGTGTTTATTGGTCTTGGTGTTTGCTGTGTTCTGCTTGATTGGTGTTTCTAATATCTTCTGTCTGTTTAGTGGCTCTTTTTGTGTCTTGATTGGTTGGCAACATTGTGTTCCTTTATTGGAGGCCTTTGGTGCAGCTTGGCTTCAGGTAAATGGATGGGTATCATTTGTTAGGAAGCTAGGTTTCATCTGGGTGCCTGGTTGAGGTGTGTTTGAGCTGGAGGTATCAGGGGGGATCTGTTTGTGC
>BHEV01044779.1:0-52267 GCA_004319985.1 Emydocephalus ijimae | reverse complement strand
AAGCAACCGTCCTATCTAAAGGACTATGTAACTGCGCCCTGTAAAAAGAAGCCAGGGGGAAGGGGTGTTGTGAATGCATTGGATTTTANTGGTTAAATAGTTATTGGGTTGCCTCTATAAAGAGGGTCTTAGCTGCCCTTGTTTTGAGCTGTCACTATGTAAATAAAAGAGTTGAAGTTCACCGTTTAACCGGCTCATCTCCATTCGTTATCGCCCATGCTTCAAACTTGACAAGGTCCCTTCCAACTCTGAATATCTGTTATCTGTTATTGTGCAATCACAGCATTCATATCCATACTGTTAATGTATAATTGCTGAGTTGTATTCAGTTATAATTTATTTCTTTCAACACATAAGAGAAAATGAAGTAGATTGCTCCTCTTTCCTGTGACAAATATTTGCAATAACTTGTGGAATAATCATATTTGACTATTTTAGAAGGCAACTGGGCTCATTCATCACTGCAGTCATATTATTGCTGAGAACATTTTCTTAAGACTATGCGGAGCATAGTGGTCTGATTCTTAATTCTTTTCAGCTTTATGCTTTCCATATCTGAACCTTCATCACGATTTCCACATTTGCAAGGAATAAAAACCAATGCAGATAGGTCTGATATTTATTAATTCACAAACAATAAAACAAAACATACATAATGTGGTGTGAAAGCTGCAGGGTTCTAAGAAATACATAGTAACATCTGCTGATCAATCTTATTGCTTCATTAAACAGACTTAGATTTGCTCTGGGCTACTTGCAATTTAACTGTGTATCTTTTTTTCATCAGGATAAAAGTGCCTGACTCTTTTATGAATTTCAGTTTTTATGCCAGCAAGAATAATGAAGATCTATTTGTCTCTCCATGTCCCTCCTTCCATCCTCCCCCTCTCACTCTCTCTCTCTCTCTATCTATCATCTACCTACCTACCTACCTGTCTATCTATGATATGTAAAATTTATTACACTTTAATTAAATCCATTTTTATTTTGGTGGTTGATTTTTATCACACTCTCTATCTTTATCTGTTTATCTATTTACTCATCCATCCTTCCATCCATCCTCCACAGTCCCATCATAGACAGCATGTAGAATATAGATCATCAAGATCTTATGATTAGTTTTAGGACAATTAGGTTTACTGAAATATATAGTATACTTATTTCCCTTTTTAGTCTTAGGTCCTTTCTAATCTTTAGATGTAGCCTCAGAAGTCATCAGCGTAAAGAATATGAAGGAAGGCAGCAGAATGCCTAATAGTGAACAAACTGGTTCTGATGTATTATTACAGAGGTACACTTTTTACAGGTTAAGGGCTTTATTTAGTCTTTATATATTAGTCTAGAACATGTCTATTATTCATGCAATGCAGAAAATAGAACCAGGAAAATAGGCACTGCCAAAACAAACATGGATTTAATTAAAGTTTAATTAAAACATATTTAAATAAAAGCAACATGGTGAATCCTTTTGTATGAACAGTTTTCTCTTCCACCACAATTCAAATTGACAGTTAAATGAGAACTTCTGGAGAGGTTTTGACAGCTGCACTCAAGGTTTCAGGTTCTGCACCTGGCCTCAAGATACCTAATTTAGCTTTTATTTTAAATTATCTGCAACTGTTTTGTCTTGCCACTAAAATTATCCTGGAAATTAGATGAATACAAATGACGGCTACCACATCTAGGCTAAACAATCTAAACAATCTGGGCATGGATTTCAGCAAATAGGTACATTAAAAATTCTAGTAGTCTTCCAGAGTTTTGCAGTCCATGTATGGTAACCCTAATTTGAATCTCAAAGAAAGATCTTTTTCTTTTTCAGCATCAATTTTCAAACGTGATTTCAGAACAAAAGCCATAGATTTTCAAAACAACAAACATAGGATTGAAATGAAAATTCTCAATGGTTTTTTCCCAAGTTATTTTATTTTTGGGATAGGTATGAGCAATATTCTTAGAAACAGTTTGCTGATGTTGACTATTTTAACCCTGTATTTGTTCAAGTCTTCACTAGATGGCAGTAGAGCACATAGAAGTGAGCTGATGCATACTAATATAGCAGTTCATATTGGAACACTACTTTCTTACTAGACATGTTCAAGATAAAGGGGCTGCCATATTTAACACAGTCTTAGTGAAAAAAAAAATCCCTGTAAAGAACTGCTAATGTAGTAATGCCCTTTCATCAATCTATAGCAAGATAATTTTGAAATTCTGCATATAGTTCTAATCACTATATTAAAAAGTATATTGCTGAATTGGAAAAGCTTTTTGTTTTAAAAAGGCAACCCTGAACATTAGGTTAATTAGGGGGAGTAAGTTCCTATGAGGAATGATTGCTGCAATTGCCACTTTTTAGTTTAGACCAAATGTGAATAATATAACCAAGTATAGTGTGGAAACCGGGAATACAGAGAAAACTTTTTCCAATCTACTCCCTGTGTTAGAACTGCGGCTCATCCATATAAACGTGGGTGTATTCAACCCCAATAAAAAGGGCTTCTTTATATAATGTATATACAACTGGAATTTGCTGCGCTCATTGGTGTAAAGTAGAGAGATTTAAAAGAAATACTACTTATGGAATGTGGGACCACTATGTCTCCACCTCCCTTTTATGAGCATCTCAGAAACATGTTGTTTGCTGGTGTGGGCTTATGCCCAAATCAAAATCCTATTCATATATCCATACATCAGCAGAAAATGATATAAAGCTTGCTGCTACCACACAGTTCCTTACCTATCCCCAGGCAAAATGCTGGAAAATCCTGCTTCCCTTGTTTATTGTGCAAAAGATACATTAAGAAGAGCTTAGCACTGACACTCATTGAAGAAATGCTTGGGATTGCACCCAGGACAAAGTTGTCACACTCATATATCTCTTTTCAGCAGTTACAGGCTGCTTAAAAGAGAATATATTAGTTTAAAACCAGTTAAACTAAAGATAAGCTTAAGATGCATTACATATGGTTTGGAGACGAGAAGAAAGCGAGGTCATGAGGACATGGCAATAAAAAGTGGTTGATAGACAGGTTAATGCCATGGTTAGGCAACAGTGGGGAAAGGTTCTGAAATAAACAAATTGTTGAACTACATTGACAGTTGGCTTGATCCAGCAGAGCTATTTTTACCTTTTTACCTTTTTTGTTTTTCTTCCATTCAGTTGTGTCTGATTCTCAGAAATTGCCTGGACAAGCCCGTGAATGGTTCTTGGCAAGGTTTTTGAGAATTGGTTTGCCATTGCCTTCTTCCTAGATAGGGCTGAGAGAAACTGACTAGTTTAAGGTCCCCAGAGGGCTTTGTGCCTAAGGCAAGATTAGAACCCACAGTCTCCCAGTTTCTACCCTGATACCTCAACACCAAATTGGCTCTCTTTTCTTATGCTTGGACAAATTCACAGAGCATAGCATCCAGTTTTGATCGCCACAATAGATATAAAAAAGTTGAGACTCCAGAACAGGGCTGTCAAATTCATGGCTTGTCAGCTGGATGTGTCACATACTGGCCATGCCCAGGCCCAGTTTAGCAAAGGGGGGGAAAGTTGTAATACATTATGTGACACTGCCATGACGACGCAAGTTTGACACCCCTGCTCTGGAAAGAGTACAGAGAAGAGCAACAAGGATGATTAGGGGATTGAGGGCAAAAACATATGAAGAACAGTTGCAGTAATTGGGCATGTCTAGTTTAATGAAAAGAAGGACTAGGGGTGAATACAGTGTAATTATGGGATCAATTCTGGTTATAAGTTGAGGACTATCTGTATGCACTATGCATTATAATTTTTTTCTCTCAAAATGCATGAGTAAAGTATTCCATGGAGGACAAAGGTTAAACAAGCACTCACTGTCTCCATCATGAGTGATCAATTTGTCTGATGGGCAACAGGGGAAAAATCTCTCATACTATACTTCCTATACAGACAAAGGCAGACTCCTTTTGAGCCTTAATTGGTTTTAGTATCTTGTTTTCCATACCAAAACTTAGAAACCTAAGCTGCTTGAAAGAAATACAAGCCCGCTTTAACTGTCTTACTAGCATGCCATCAATAAGTAGAGTGATTCTTATTTTTTTAACAAAAGCAATCAAACAATAAGTTATATAACCTTTCTATTTTTCATGTAAGGTTAGAAAAAACAAAAATGTACTGCAGAAATAAGATATAAAAATGGTGCAAATGTATCAAAGAACTTTACCAAAAACAATGGAAAGCCTGATATGTATCAAGATTTAATCACTGAAGTAGAACCAGATATTTTAAGTATGGCACTCTATATAATCATCGTAAAAGAGGCTCTAGAGAATGCTACTAAAAACAAAGCCCCATGAACAAATGATCCAAAGTATTTGAACAATTATGGGGCTAATGTACTTCTTGCACTTTTATGGAAAACACAGCATTGGCCAAGGGGCTAGAAAAACCCAGTGTTTATTCCAAATCCAAGAAAAAGTAGTTCTAAAGAATCTTTCACTTTCAATAAATTGCACGTAGCTGTTGAAAAGATATCAGAAATTATTTATATTTATATGGGAAATTTTTCTTCACCACTTGTTTATAGAATGGATAGAAACCATCTACCAAGGGACTCTAATTCCATTTATCATTAAAGCTAACGTGATCAGAAAACCTCTCTGCATCACTGAAGCCTTCTTAATTTCTCTCTGTAAAACCCTTCAGTAGAGTAATATACTTAATGAACTGTCTATACTCTTAATTTTCTTTCTAAAACTTTTCTTCATTATATCATAAACTTTCCAGGTTTTAAAATCAAGGATTTAGTTTCTCTATGGGTTTTGATACAAATGTGCCCAGCTATTTGAATAGAATCAAAGCTTACATTATAAACTTTTGTAGGAAGGGGAAATAAGAGAAAAACTTGTTCTTTTTGGAGGTAAATTCAGTATTCTCAACTTTTTCATACTGTTTCCTTAAATGGAACTATTACTGGCTTTTTATTAAGATTTTGAAGTTTGGGAACATTTTCTGATTATTAAATCATTTTAAATGATCTACTTGTTTAAAATATAAAGTCCATTGGAATATATTGTGCACTTTTTGACTTTGGGATAGGTATAGTAGCACATTCCATCATCAACTGATTTAAATCAATACAGTTTAATGAGTTATTTAAATTTGAATCTTAATTATGAAAAAAATTGATTCACTAAGAAAAAATATTGATTCAAATTATATTGAGCTTTTTTAGAAACCTGCACAACTTTTCTAAATTTTATTCAGCATGGAAGACAACCTATTTTTTCTATTTAAGCTTTATCATCAAGATTTGAAGGTGTGAGTCCTTCCTTTTTTCTATAATGTATATTATAATTTTGGTATGAACAGAAGAACATTGTTTAATGAACTGTTCAGGGTTCACTCTTTCTATCACTGTTTATCTGTAATTCCTTAGACACCAGATACTTGTTTGTTTCGTGTGGTGTAGATTTTTTTATTATTTTTGTAAGGGGCATATTATTATTTCAGTATGATTATTTCAAATTATCACCGAAAGCTTAGTGCTTAAAAAGATCTCTATATTTTCTGTTCTCTAGGAAGGATTTTGACAGCTACTGGCATTTTTTATAAATTGAAAAAATATTAGGTAGGGATAATTAATCTTTGAACAATTTATTATTTCCCAAGTTGTTTCCTACTGTGTTGGATTAGTAAAAAAAAAAAAAAGGAAGAAAAATGAAAAATTTAAGATACAAATGAAAATGAAAAACAATAATATCCCTAAGCTGTCAAATGATCTTTAGTTAATAGAACATGACTGATGCAATTTCCAAATTAATGGCATTCTTCTCAATTGAATTATATATGGGGAATCTAATAAGAAGGTGGGTGCTACAGGGCTACTATGATTATATTAAAAGGACCATTTTAGATGTCATGCTGATTGTTTGCCAGATTCTAAATTTGCCATTAGATGTATTCTGTGGGTATATGTGTCCTTTCTTCCTCGTTCACTCATCAATTTTTCTCATTAACACATGGTTTATTCTCTTGATTGCTTTCCTGCAGTAGATCCATCTTGAGTGGATAAACTCATTTTATCTCCCACCAAGGATTCCTCCAAGCTAAAATTAATCTAGTTCATCTCATAGCTTATGATCAGTTTTTAAGGAATTTGTAGCACCCGGCAGAGAGTGTTCATTTCTATTATCACTATTAGAGAGGTTTCATTCATGAGATGGAAGAAAAGGAAACACATTCTTACAAGTGGATGCAAAGATCTCTAAATATTTCTGCTAAGACATTTTTGGCTTTCAATTTTTATGGCTTATTTAACACACATCACACAAAATCTCTTCTTTTCCCCTGTTTATTCACAGAAATAGCAACTTTATTTCAATATAAAATGTATTTCAGTTTTCCAGCCAATCTAAACAAGCATTGTGACAAATCCTCTCATTTCTCTTCTAGGAAAAAATAACGCACATTCCAAAAAACTATCTTGCTTGGAAAAGTCTATGTACCTCTTTTTTAAACTTAAGATTTAAGCAAGTGCCATTATCAGGAATTCATTCTTAGGCTGCAGCACCTTCTTTATTATTCTTCTTTTATTCATCTTTCCCCAGATGGCAACTGGAATTGCCAAGAAAAATGTCTCTCATTGTCTTTTTTTTTCTGTAGTCTTCTTTGGATAGTATGCTTTCCAGCGGAATCTTGGTCTGGATTTCCATAGAAGAAACAAGCCAACACAAACTATGAATCCATTTGCCCTGTTGTGAATTTCTCAGGTACAGTTAGGTTCCTCCATTTTTCCCTGTCATTCCATCAATTCCCCACCCCGCCCTCCACTTTTTCTGACAGAAATTTTATGTTGTGTGAAAAAAGATGGATTTGCTTACAAGGGATTTTATGTGACAGGATGGCAAATACTTCATAGAGTAATTGATTTTTACTGATTGAGTTCCTTATACAGAATCTTGATGTTGTTTCCATTAGGACATCTTAATTCCTTCAGTTTTCACTATTTTTCCTCTATTGATGGTGAGGATGGCACATTTGTCCAGTCCAAACACCACTGCTTGGCTGTGTATACAGATAGTGTTGGGCAGCAATTCTATTTTAGATGCTATTTTTCCATGCAGTTTCAGACTGACAATTTAAAGAGGTAGGATAGCCTGGCACATTTTTTTGATGTTTCATAGCCATGGCTTGATTTGTTTAGTATTGTTCCCATAGGAATCAATGCAATCACAAACAGTGGTACTAATGATGTTCTAATTCATGGGCTTTTTTTTACATGTAGCAAAATTTTCATTGGGGCCACAGTTATAGGATAAATTCTTGTATTTTCACCTATGTGATCAAGGAAACAAAAAGAAAAACCTAGTTCAGGCATATACAGCTTAAGCATCCAGATCTTTTGGAATATGTATATAGCATTAGTGTCTGAAGTCAAGGGGACAATCTATTTTACAAATAATTCCCACTTTTTTCCACAGAAAATATTTGTAATAAGTTAATGAAATATATATAACATTTGGACTGAACAAGAAAGAATAATGTCTGTTCCTCTGATTCAGCGCTACTATGGAGTCCAAGTCTTAAAGTCCAGAGCTACTATAGAGTCCAAGTCATAGCTCTCTCTGTCTTATATAATAACTAAGTCCTAATTAGACCAGTTGAGCAGGAAAAATATATCATTATTAAATACATTTGCCCCCTCAAACAATAATATAAGTCGTATTATTTCCAGTTAATCTTGTTTCCATGTGAAATTTATTTCTATAGTTCTTAAAACTATTTGCCAAACTTCTAAGACTTGAATCACTAATTCTATGAATCAAAATATACTTATTTGATATGTCAACATTTGATTCAAGTATGTATGGAAGGTAAATTCATTACATTTTCAATTAATATCTATGAGAATATTTTAGAACAGCTGCTTTTTTCAATGTTGCATTTTCCAAATGTTTTACAGTTCCAGTCATTCTTTAACATCTGGGGCCAGTGGCAGTTATAAACCAGGATATCATGTTGAAGCCATTGTTGTAGATCAACAACATAAACTTAATCTTTGCAAAAAGTACTAAAATATACAGTTTGAACTGAGATTACAATAAATCTTTCTTAGAAGATGCAAAACAACTAAAGTGCTTGGATTCACTTGTTTTATATTGTAATCATAATGTTTCCTGCTTAATATCAGGTAGCATTGGTCTGTTGTGGCTTTTCAAGAGTCCTTAATATATTTTTTATTGCTTGATCAGTTTTGATTTATATTTTTCTGTATTCTGTGTTCAGCTATAGCCAGTAAGAAAACATTCATATGCTTTGTTCTTAAAAGGAAGAGGAGGAGCTGCTGGCAGCTACTTATGCTCTACCATTCTGTCTTGATGATGATCCCAGTCAACTCTAATTTATATAAATAATCAGGCAGCAGGTGATGTGAAAAGCCCTTGGCTAAAGAGTTTGAGTGTTGCCTACCCTAACCTTAATCAGTTAGAGTACCAACATGAGGCTAACTAAGCTTTCCTGCAGCTAGAAGTGAAAATGACAAATGCATACTGGAATTATATATTTGTCCATTCACCGTAAGATTACCTAGTTAACTGTAATGTTCTTTCTTATCACATGTCCAGTTCTTGTAACTGGATTGAACCTGGGAGATCTGGAGCATGCAAAGCATGGATGTTATATTTTTTCTTCCTGCCCCATGGATCAATGCTTTGTAGTTATGGGTGTCTCTAATTGTTGAACCTGTGTCTACACATTGGGAGCTTTTATATGTCATGCTAGGATTTAAGCTTGAAACTAATTCAGTCTACATTAATTGTACACATGATAATGCAATATGCACATAATTTAGTTAATGCCACTTGTCTTCTATTAATCTGCCTTTTTTTTTTCAAAAGGTGTTTTGTTCCTTCCTCTTATTTTTCCTGTTTTCTTAGGTTACCATAGCACAAGATAATTCACACATACTTTTCTTTTTGCAGTTCAATCCCTTTATGTCTTAATAGACAGATCAATCACTATACAATGAATATAGTAAATACTAAAGTGCCTGTGGAATTTTACACAAACAATGGAAAACTGTCTTTAGTTTCTCATCAAATCCTTGTGAGGATAATGATCAGAGATCATCACACAAAGCTCATTCCCTGCAAAGTAGTTCTCATGCTGGGTTAAACATGTTCATTTTTTTTAAAAAAAATAGCATATTGTAAAAGCAACAGTCATCTACACATATTATGAAATGCAGATGTGTTATAGCCTCCCAAAAAGATTTCCTTGCAAATTATATTGTAATTCTTTTCAGTAAAAAGTATATATATTTTTTGTTTTTCCATGTATTTCAAAAATGGTAAATATTTCATTTTTTATGTGGATTGATTTTATTTTAAAAAGCATAGAATTTATATATTTAATTTATATCCTAATAAATTTAATGAGTTTTAGCATAGCTTCCTTCAACCAGCAGGTGATGGTCATGCTACTTTGGGATGAGGCAAATTGGTGCATCATATTTGCTGTTTAATATACCTTCCGGATTTCCTATCAAATTCTGTACCTGTCAACAGTGGTGTCCCCCAAGGCAGTGTTTTAGGACCAACTCTCTTCATACTCTACATAAATGACCTCTGTGATCATATTAAGAGCAATTGCATTCTTTTCACTGATGGTGTAAAGCTATTCAATACCATAGACAATACTATTAACCTCCAAAAAGACCCTGACTATGTCAATGGTCAATCAAATGGCAACTTCAAATCTCAAAAGATAAATGCTCTGTCTTACATATTGGCAGAACAAATCAGAAAATGNTCTAAGTGCTAGAGCCCACTGTAACTACATAGCCAAAAAGGCATTAAGAGTTGTTAATCTAATCCTATGTAGCTTCTTCTCTGATAATATCACACTACTAACTAGAGCATACAAAACATTTACTAGACCAATACTGGAATACAGCTCATCGGTCTGGAACCCGTATCATGTATCTGATATTAACAAAATTGAAAAAGTCCAGAAATATTTCACAAGAAGAGTTCTCCACTTCTCTACTCATTACAGAATACCTTATGCCACCAGACTTGAAACTCTAGACCTAGAAAACCTAGAACTATGCTGCCTCGGGTCCGATCTAAATATAGCATATAAAATCATACATTGCAATGTCCTACCTGCAAATGAATACTTCAGCTTTAATCATAACAATATAAGAGCACACAATAGATACAAACTCAAGGTAAACTGCACCAAACTTGACTGCAGAAAATACGACTTCAGCAACAGAGTGGTCAATGTTGGAATACTCTACCTGACTCTGTGGTTTCTTCTCCAAACCCCCAAAACTTTAACCTTAGACTGTCTACTATTGACCTCACTCCCTTCCTAAGAGGCCTGTAGGGGGTGTGCATAAGCGCACCAACCATGCCTACCATCCCTGTCCTATTGTTTTTTTATTTTTCTTATAAGTATCTATCTCATGTATTCAAAACTATATTTATTCTTATACCTGTATTTTGTAAGCGATTGACAAATCAAATAAATACCAAAAAAAATGTAGAATGACTAATTTTAGCAAAAGAAAGAAATTCTGTGGATGTCCTATGTCTTGATCTCAGACAAGGTGTCATGATGTTCTTGTAGACAAGGCAGAGAAATGTGAATTAGCTAATACTACAATCTGGTGGAGCTGCAGTTAGTTAAACAAACATACCCTAAGGGTTTCTCAAAGATGTCCTAAAGGTGCTTTTTCAAAAGGCAACTGAACTTTTGGGTTTTTCTTTGAAGATGTTTCAGTTCTCATCCAAGAAGCTCCTTCAGCTCTGACTGGATGATGGGGAATGGAAGGATTTATATTCCTTGGAAACAGCTGATCATTTGCATCCTTTTTGAGGATCATTGAAGCAGTTGGAGGTTTATCTGTGCCCTCAGGGTCACCTGAGTAGTACTAATGGTTCCTGTAGTCTGCAATTTTTATGGAAATCTATTCATACTCCCACACCATTCAAAGGGTGGTCATCCCAAATTGCATTGCTAAAAATCTGCAGAGATTCTCAGTTATCTAGTTCGTTGGTTGTCCCAAAGGTGCTTTTCCAAGAGGCAATTGGACTTTCTGGTTTTTCTTTGAAGACATTTCACTTCTCATCCAAGAAGCTTCTTCAGCTCTGTCTTAAAAACAAAACAAAACAGAAAGTCCAGTTGCCTTTTGAAAAACACTTATGGGACAACCATGACGTGGATGACTAAAAATCTTCATACCCAATGGGTTCTTTTAAAATGTTTCTGAGTTGTGTTGGAGGGAAATGTGGAGTTGGATTCAAGCTGAATGTTTGGAGGAATTTCTTAATTATAAGAACCATTAAACAGTGGAACAGTCAGTCTAGAATAATGTAGATTCCTCTGCACTATAATTTTTCAAGTGAGGCTTCCTATTGATAATGTTGGTGGATACTTAAATGAATCACCCATAAGATATCTTCAAATTGATATGTTGTCTGCTTCTGTAGATGTAACATGAGATATTTTTAAGTGATATAAGATCCAGAATTGCCTTATGTTGTAAAAGGGACTAACACAAAGAATTGTCTATATGAAAAACATGTTCCAGGATACTTGGAGGAGTAGCAAAGGTTGGGTCCCAGGTTGAACCACATAGTTGGGTTCAGTTCAGTGTGTTTTTTCAATACTTTCAGATGAGACAGAATAGTATAACAATTTTTGAAAATGAATAGATCTGCTGCAAACAGAATTTGATGGCTTATCAATTCTGTGTGGGTTTGTAGTTAAAATATGGATACTTTGAAACTTTTTAAATGGTTGACCAAAGTTTTATGGTAGAAAAATGATTTCACATTTAATCAAATCAGCTATGAAGTTCTTTCTGCAGGCTTGATTTTTCTGTGGAACTGCTTTTCTTATTATACTTGCTAGTACTACAGATACATTTAGAACTATATGCGGTTTAGATAGATTAGACAGAAATAGGTAGATGTGCAAGCCATTTCGACACAGGTGCAGTTTGGAGTGATTTATTAGAGAAGGATTACACCATGCAACTAGGCATATATTGAAAGGGATTTAAAACATGATTGATATCAGAAGATCATTGCTGAAGAAAGATGAAGAAAGCAGAGCTAAAATAGGTAGCGTATACTTTCAAATGGAAAGAAGCACACATAGCTAGTAGATGCCCACATCCTGTTAAAAATTTCATTTGAAAATTACAGTTACAGTAAATTTAGCAGATTTCATACAAGAACAAGGCTCAGCTAGTTTAAAACAGATGAATAGACCCAAATGTGAGTTTGTGTTTATATTTATCTGTCTGTGTATATCTGTGTGTATGTGTATGTTGCTGTAAGTCCACTTAATATTCTGTGTTCCCAAGCAGACAAAAAGAAAGTTAGATAAGTAGCTTTATTGGCAATTTGAGGAAACCATACATACAAAGAAGTACTGTGTGTACTAGAACAGAAAATCTGTCCTTTATATATGACAATCCCAAGACTGCAATCTTGGATCTTGTTCCATCCTTTCTGAACCACCAAAACTTTGGGGTGGCCTTTTCTCTCTCTTGAAGATGTCTGCCATCTGTCCCTTGTTTTATCACACATCTCTGGCAGGAAAATCTGGAGAATTTACTAGCAGCCACCCTTATGCCAAACTATTGGACTAGCATAGGTAAAAGGTCCTAATGCTTTTTTTGAACATTTGTGGATCCTATAGTAATGACCATAAAGCTCTCTGAAATTGCTTGAACCAGGTTTTAATCTCGGAGGTGCCCAAGAAAAGCTTTCGGAAACTTCTAAATTAAGTCTCTATTATGGAATTAATTCTAATTAAGATAGAATTCAAATCACACTGTTGGAACTCTTAATACATTTTATCAAGTATATTTGAAGTCTGAAGTTCCATTTATTTTTAATACGTGATACAAAAGTCCAATAACATACCATTGGGGTAAAGATTTTAAAAATCAGAAAAGAACAATGCGTAATCATCTGCAACTGATTCGTGGCAAGTTTGGCTGGAGATTCCTTCTCCACTTCATTTGAATGATTTAAAGTTTTCTGGACTGAATAGTTCCACGTTTCATCTAATTAGATTTACTGGTAAGTTTGCCAACAATGTCCATGTCTACTAAATCCTGTTTCATACATAAGTGAATAAGTAAGACTTAGCTCTTCTTCAGGAATACAAAGTATAAACAACACCACACATTTCTCCCAATGGATTCAGAAAAAAGAAGAAAGAAAACTACAGATGCAAAAAGTCTGCCAGTGTTACTGTTCCAGTTCAATCAGAAATGCAAGTCTTGCTAGGTGTTACTGCACAAACAATGCAAGTACTCCTCCACGCATCCTGGAACATGTCTTTCATCCGACTCTAGCCCATTCTAGTACCTATTAGGGAAATGGATTCTATAATACTCGTGATTTAGTAAAGAGATTCAGAAGTTGATTGTTTCTAAGAAACAACCTGAACATCTAAATACGCATATTTCTTAAATAAACAGTTAAAAGATATATTCTCACCATCAAGCCTTTTGTTCATTCTTTTTTCATTTAGAATCCCTTGGGAAAACAAATGACTACAAGATGGCAGCAAACAAATGCAGAAAATACCCAACATTTTTTTGCTATATTCTGTCCTTTGGATTGTTTTACAGTCCTCTGCCTTGTGGGACAGGAGGGAAAAGCAGAGCATATCCCCCTACAAAGAGGACAAAAGATGAGTCAGCCAGGGATAGAAGTGGAGAGAGGACAAACTTTAAAACGTTTGGAGTATTTAGAATAAAACTGGATGTGTGCCCATCCTAATCTGAGTTACACCACTTCAGTACATACAAATTACAAATATTTCCACATCTCCTAGACTCAGATTTGTAATGGGGTTACTATTGTTTTAGCTGGGAACCAGTTTTTCATGGTAGTCAAGAGGTGCTTGTATTGCCAGCAGTAATGTGCCAATGTGCCCTTTCCTAGCTGAGTTACATGTTGTTTCAACTATTGTAAAGCACTCTTTAAAAATATTTGAAAATTTTAGCTGCTCCAGATTGTTATGGCCAGGCTATTAATAGCCAGGTATATAAATTTAACAGCAACAACAATTGACTGATTTTATGGAGCATGGGGCTTCCTTGTAAACAGGATGAATGATTACTATTCTGTAGAGAGCCACTTTTCTTATGAGTTAATTCCTCAGTCTAGAAACTATGAGTTCTAGTCCTTCTTTAGCATAAAGCCAGATAGTTAGCCTTGGGACAATCACTCTCAGCCCTAGGAAGTAGGCCAACTTCTTCTGACAAACCTTCAAAAGAAAATGACAGGGACTTGTCCAGACAGTTACCAGGAAACAAAAACTGACTTGAAGGCAGTGGTGGCCTTCTAATTCAATTTTTTTTACTACTGGTTCTGTGGGGATGGCTTGGTGGGCATGGCAGGGAAAGGATACTGAAAAATCTCCATTCCCACCCCACTTCAGGGGAAGGTTACTGCAAAATCCCATTCCTTCCCCACCTGACTAATCTGCTTTCCTGTTCTCCTGTGCAGGACAACAAAAGAAGACCCAGCTGGGACTCGGGAGGCAGAGAATAGATGGAGGTGAGGCCAGTCAGAGGTGGTATTTGCTGGTCTCCAAACTACACAAAATTTCTGCTACTAGTTCTCCAGAACTGGTCAGAACCTGCGGAATACCACCTCTGCTCAAAGGTACATAGACACCCATACAAATCAGGACTCAGCACATGGCAACACTGACTGAACTTGACCAGGAAGCTAAATTTCAGTTTGATTTCCAGAGAACACTGGGGAATTTCTGTACGGTGTTAAGAAAATTACAGGGATGAGACTTCCGGTTTGAAGGGCTTCGGCGATAGACAGGAATCTGCGATCGTGCACGGTTTCTGCCTAGGCTCGCTGCTGGACCGCCCCGAGCCGGCTGGTTTCAGGGCTAAGCCACCCCATAGAGGTGGTGAAGAAGGGGGAGACTGCCAGCAAGGTTGAGGAGAGCCGCATCTCTCTTCCACAGCTGGTCAAACTCTTTTTCCTGAAGGTGGTAGGAGCAGTGGTCAGAAATGGCCACCTCAAAGAAGTACTCAACCGGAAAAGAACGTGTAAGAGGAAGATAAGAAGTGAAAGTTTTGGCTGACTGGGCTAAGTTGAAAAAGCAATAACTAAGGTACCCTGGAATTTAAATTTTACAAGAAATAACATAGCTCCCAAAGAAGAGTCGGAAGCAGCGAAAGAAAGTGAACAGGGAAAGGTTTGGGTTTTTTTTCTTTTCTCTCCTTCCTTATATTGACAATTAAGAATAAGAAATTGGAAAAATCCACTTTGCCATCAACAGGCAATTAAGCTGAAAATATGAGTAAATGCTAAAGGGACAATAAAGATTTCTGGACATTAAAAACTTTTTCTTCTATAAGCAGGAAGGGAGAGAAAAAGAATAAGAGCAGGATCTGGAAGAGGGAGGAGACTGCCTGGACTTTAAAAGAATCTAAAGTAAAATTTCAATAAGACTTCTAAAAGATACATTTTAACTGAAACTTTGCAAGTAAATAGTAACCCCAGGAAGAGAAAGTGGGGAAAAAAAGAAAGAGCAAAAAGAAACAGTTTGTGTGTATTTGGATTATTTGCTGATTTTTGGCTATTATATTTGAATGACTAAAATCAATTGGGTGGTTTAAATTTTTTTTACAATGGCATCATTTTTCAATGAATTGAAAATGGAACTTAAAAAGTACAAAGAAGAGGCACAAGAAGGGAAGGGTTCCTATGGCTTCGTTTTTCAATTCTTAGAAATGGAGATTTGGAACTATGAGAAACAACAAGAAAAGACTGCAAAACAAGAAGACTGGGACAAAGAAGAAGCATCTTCAATGAACAAGTAACTCTATGTGGGGAAGAAAAAGGAAAGGGGGAAAAGAGGATGGAGAATTTAAGATTTAAAAAAACAACCAAAGAAAAGAAAAATAATTCAAAAAATAAGTATAATACTGGAAAACAACAGAAAAGGGGAATACAGAAGAGGGAAGTAGAGGTAGAGAGACAAAGGGGTAAAAAGGGGAGGGAGAAGAAGAGAGGGAAAAAGGAAAGGAAAAGAAGTCACAAAGGTCCGGAGCAAGATATAAAGAAACAGGACCTATTTAGAGATAATGGGTAAAAATTTAACTGAAAGGGGGATTCTGTAAAGGTACATGAGATTGTGTTGTTATATTTGAAATAGAAATAATTTTAGAAAATTGGAAACAACATATGATTAGAATGAGAGATAGAATGGTAAGTGTAACTTAGTGAAATGTTTGTGAATAAAATAAATGAAATAAAAGAAATGAGAAAATTCAATTAGGAAGGAATGGGAACACTTTAATTAGTCAATGTTTCATAAAATATAAGTGAAGGGAGGGGAATTGATTAAGGAAAGCTAATAATTGTTCCCAAAGAGGTATGACATTTAATTGAAAAGCATTGTGAAATATCTTAAGACTTTAATGAATTTTAATATTAATGATAGAATTGAATTGGAATAGAATGTTGTTTTAATTATATACATTTATAATTTTTTATTTTTTTTAAGAATATTGTGTGTAGTTTAAGAATGTACCAAACAGAATCCGAATGGAAGCTATGTATTATATTGAATGTTATAACTTTAGGGTAAAGATATTAAGGCGTCATACTCCAATCAGTAACTACAGGAGAAATTTTGTTTAATGAGAAAAGATAATAAACAATTGAAACAGGACAGACAAAAAATATAAATATAATGATTTGAATTGAGATGAAATAAATATAATAAAATTGAGGAAATTAAAAGAGGGGAGAAGCTATGGAGAAAATGTAAAATTGTAATAAGATATGGAATAGAATATAAAAATGAGCATGAACCTGAAATTGTGTCTGCACGAAGAAATGTAACCCGGGATTATGCTGCTTTCAAAAAAGATGTTTTCATTGTGTTTCTTTTCTTTTTGTGAAAACCCAAATAAAATTTACAAAAAAAAAAAGAAAAAAAAAGAAAGAAAATTACAGGGATATCTCATTGAAGCTACCAGGTCTGCTTAGAGACTTAATTCTTATAGTTATGCATATTTCAAAGTATGTAAAGTATTGAAGTATGTTCCATTATTCATTTATTCTGAATCATATATATTATAGGACCAGCTTATCTGAAAGACTATATGCTCACTTCTGAGATTGTTCAAGCAATAAAGTCTCTGTGAGAATCATTCTTCTAAATTTCCCAGGGAAGCTCTCTGTATTAAGTGGATGACTCGGAGAAATTCTCAGAACAAGATATTAAGTGAGTTCTGAAGAGCTGCATTGCTGGAAGAACAATGTATTCTCTGGGGCACAAGATATTCCCAAATGAGTTTTTCTAAACGGGGTGGGAGGAGGAACTCTGAATAGTGAGACATTCTCTGTGTGGTGAATGTGGGAGGCATGCAGTATATACCATGAGAAGCCAACTATCTGCTGTGCCAGATAGTGTACAAAGGTCACCTTCAAAAGAGGCCTACACATTGGTCCTTTTGTAGAGTGATGTATAAGTGAGTATCAAAGATGATAGAAGCTTCTTCATATGCGGCAATCTGTCTTCTCAAGGTTCCCCTTACAAATAGATTGTCAACCCTGACACTGACCTAGGTGAAGTGGACTTTCAGTGTTGCCACACTTGAGTGAGGGATAGGAAAAGGGGGGTTAGAGATAGTTGGGTTGGTATAATCAAAATAAAAAGCCTTCTTCTGGGAACCAAGGACATTCTCACACCTGGCTAGAGGAAGGAAGAGTGATGTCACCAGACCAGCAGTGTTTGGGCCATGTTACCAATTGTTTTGGGTTGAAGAAAAACTTTTACTTTTAATTAGGTGAAAACCTTCAGAGTTGTTTTTACCAGATATGTGCCAATATGATATTTCCAATAAAGCTATTCTTTGATATTCAGCTGTCTTGGAGTTCTTGCTTGCAATGGATATATTACTTGGAACCCTGACATAGATACAAACGTTACAACATAATTGACATCATTATTCCTTTGCAAAGAGAAATTCCATTTTTTTAAAAAAAGGCTACTGTTAAAAGCCTAAGAAAGGAAGCAAAAACAAATAATAATCTTTGATGGTGATGAACTGTATTGTTTTTGGAGTTTTAAAAAAGTCATCATGAATTGCATCTAAAAATACAGACAATTTCTCTTATGTTCATACAGACAATGTTGTCATTTGACAACACATACTTGTCATTATTGAATTCCTGGCTGTAAAGAAATTGCTTATGTATTTATTTTCTCTTCTTGGAAGCCCATTCAGCATTTCAATAATGTGCTCTGATTTTTTTTAACACAATATCTTCTACTTAAAATCACACTTAATGATGATTGAGAAAATAAACCCTAAACTTAATTTCTTCACTTCCTTTCTTAAATATCGTATTGTGGAAGCATTGTTTAATTCTATTTTTCTTTCTTCTCTGGCCTAAGACTTTTATCTGAAGAATCTTTTGAAAAGAGCATTTCATTATTTTCACTACATCTTAGGCATATAAATGAGGTTTAGTCTTCTCTCGTATTTTCTGCCACTGCAGGAAAATTAGTAAATTAGTCCAGTTTTAGGAATTGAGCAGACTAAGAGTGAGATTCCTACCTTTTGTCAGGGTTCAAATGACACATTAAGATGTATTTTTTTGGTTTTGGTTTAGCATGATCTGCCAAGCCCTTGTGGGTAGAAATAATGATTTATGCCTTAGAATGGTCTGTGATCTCAGATACTTATATCTGACCAATATTTGTTTCAAACTTTAGTGGAATAGGAAGAGTATTGATGTCTTTGAACTTTGGTATTGAGAAGGGTACTGTGGACAGCCAAGAAAACAAACCAATGGGTCATTGAATATATAAGCCAGCGTTTTCTTGAAGGAAGAAAGGACCAAACTGAAATTATCCTACTTAGGACACATTATGTGAAGACCCAAGAACTCTAATGCTGGGAAAGGTTGAATGAAAGAAAAAAAAAGAGGACAACGAAGAGAAAGATGGATGGACTCAGTCATAGTGATAATAATGATAATAGTGATAATAAGTACCCTAATGAGAGACTTGAAGGAACAGGTTAGGGATAGATAGTCATAAAATGTATCTATGTGGTCACTAGGAGTCAAACATGATTTGACGGCATATAATCAATTAATCTTTCAAAATATGGAGGTCTTACATACTCTTGGATTTTCATTAAAGATGTTTATTCGTTTAAAAAAGAAACTCCAAATCTTTATTTATTAAGGATGCCATGCATTCTGTTGGGATATATATGGAAGTACAATGGAACAATAGGAATTTTTCATTTAGCTATGAAGATATCTGCTTAAAATATTGGCCAATGTGAAGAATATGGTGGTATCATTGAATGAAACATTGTGTCCTTAATTCTGCTATGATTCAATTGTATGGGCATTGAGAGCATTGGGCCAGATTTACTTTAGGAGAATGAATCTGGTTCCTAACAATTTCTGTAAGGGAACTGGTAAACCAGATAATCTTAAAGTTAATTTGGTCTGGGTTCATTGCTCATATAATTTACTCTATGCTAAATTCTCTTCTTACTACTCTCAATGTAAAGCTCACTGGTTTCTAAATAGGCATGTATAAAATTGTAGGGTCATTTTTTTTGTTATTCTTTTATTTTTATAAAATATTTTCTTATTTTATTTTGCTACTTCTAATACATGCCCTATGTTCATTCTACTTAACATAAATGCAGCATTCTGTTTAAAATGTGATGGCATTGTTTTTTTTTTCTTTTGAGTTCACCATTGTATTTTGTAACTGTCAAAGGATGGCCTTCAAGTGAATGAATCACAGCAAGACTCAGAATGTTGCTGACAGTAACTCTCTGTCTTAATTCTAAAACTCTTCTGGAAAATACAGTTTGATATTATTTTTTTAAATTTGTGACATTGATTTACAAGGTGGAGAGGTCATAGCTGTGCCATAGCAATTCTGAAACAATGGCTTAATCTTACAGAGGTTTTATGGATCATGTAAAGTAGCATAAAAATTCATATTACATATTAATTTAAATGCCATAACCAAATAGGAATGCAAAAGAAATATAATATATGGGGTTCTTTTGTCTACCAATGGAATCACTTATTTTTAAATCTATTTCAAATAATGTACAGCATTTGGACTAATATTAAGGTAACACATTTTGTTCTTACATGTTTAAAATTAAGTTATACATTTATGAATAGGCTTCATTGATGTGGAATTGTGTGCTTTATATGGAAGCATTATTATACTATGCTTATAGCATGTGACCTGGAAACTTAGGAAAGAATTTGGTCAGCAAGTAAATAAATTCCAAGGATTATAAACAGTTAAATGCATCCAAACCAGAGATAACATTTTGTGAATTACATTAAATATGTAACAAACACTTCGTAACTTCTGATGGTCTAACATAAAACATATGATAATCTAAAAAAGACACACCTAATATATGATGTATTTTGTGGAACAATGGTTACTTCCTAATTTGTTTCACCAATTATTAACTGTCTGCATGGACAGGAAGATCTACTCTACTGAAGATCTTTGAGAATAGAAAATTCTAATGAAAATCTAGCTTTTTATATAACTTCCTTTATAGGCAAGGTGGACAATTATTACCATGGGAAGTCCAGAAAGGCTAGCATATTTATGTACATATTTATTTATTTATATTTATTTTGTTTGTCAAACAGGTACAAGATAAATATAAGTATGAACATAAACAAGAACAAAGGGAGTAAATGCAGATAAATGGGGACAGTAAGACAGGGACAGTAGGCATGCTGGTGTGCTTATGCACATCCCTTTTAAGGACCTCTTAGGAAAGGGGTGAGGTCCATGGTAGGCACTTTGGTGTTGAAGCTGTGAGGGGTTGAGGCTGTACCAATGGAGTCGGGTAGGGTGTTCCAGGCATTGACCACTCTGGTGCTGAAGTCGTATTTTCTGCAATCAAGTTTGGAGCAGTTTACCTTGAGTTTGTATAGGTTGTTTACCTGTGTATTATTGTGATTGAGGCTGAGGAAGTCGTTGACAGGTAAAATGTTGTAGCAGACAATTTTGTGTACTATGCTTAGATCGAACCGCAGGCGGCACAGTTCTAGATTGTCCAGGCCCAAAATTTTGAGCCTGGAGGCATAGGGATTTCTATTGTGAGTAGAGGAGTGGAGTACTTTTCTCAAGAAATATTTCTGAACCTGCTCAATTGTGTTAATGTCCAATATATAGTGTGGGTTCCAGGAAGACAAGCTGTATTCAAGAATTGGTCTGGCAAAGGTTTTGTATGCCCTGGTTAACACTTCAATGTTGCCAGAGAAGAAGTTTCACAAAATAAGGTTAACAACTGTTAAAGCCTTTTTGGCAATGCTGTTACAGTCCCTCAAATGCATTTTAAAGTGCCTGTTATATTCAAAGGCATTATTAGAAAGTTCTGGATGCTATTAATGTCATGGTGACAAATTTTGGTAGCAACCACATTTCTGATTTGGAATATACAGCCAAATAGTAATGAAAAGATTTGAAGGTCCCCCAAAATGATCTTAAAGTCTCACATCACATTTCTTGTTCACCTATACTAAACACTAAATATGATTGACGTATAATACAATATTGGAAAATTCCCTATCAATCCAATTAGAAGTAAAAAATAACATTGAGGAAAGGAGCTATGTAGGACAGAGTATAGGGATCCATAGCAATTATCCTGTATACGTCTTTGTTAAGAGACAGATATTGACATACCAGCTTGTATCACATCAAAAATCCCAAATGAGATCTTAGGGTTTTATGGTCAATCCTGAACAGTTGTCAGAATGTCTTGCAGATTGCAAGGGGTGGACAAAAGAAAAATATAGCAGAGGGCAAGTGCAAACTCTTCCATAAGTAGAGAACAGATACAAAAAAAAAATCATAATAGTAGAATTTGCCCTTAGTATGACACAAAAAGAAGCATTCTGATTTTTTTCCTGCCACTTGAAACGCAAGTTTTAGGATTAGCCTTCTTGCTATGAGTCTGAGAAATGTAACATAATGACATTTCTTTTCCTTCATACTCTCCCACACTTGCCTTCTGAAAGAAAACCAACCATCTTGAGGTGAAATGGTGGAATTGTGTACCATCTAAGGCCATAGGGCACAATGCCTGCTTGAAACGCCTTAGATGCAACTCCCAATGTCTATAAATCTTTTATTTAAAATGATATTGAAAAAAAAAAACAGCCCCAAAGGGATCTATCATATGAACTGTATTTAAAGCAATGTTTTTCAATCAATTCTACTTTATTCCATTTCAATCTGTGTGAGCAACACTCCTTGAAATCCCTAATTTAGTCACTAGAGCACATACTAACTGCATTCAACAGTGTTATGAGGACAGAACGAGGGGTAAGTTTGTTTTTATGTGCTTGTCTGCAGAAGGGAAAAGATGAAATTACAGTACAATGTGGTAGCTTTTTATTTCATCCAAATCCTGAACATTAGAACAGTGATACTGAAATAATTACTGCACGGTATTCTAAGAGTACAGACACCTGCACACACATATACTTTTGCACAATCACTGAGCATCCAAATATGTCTGTTGCTTTATTTCTCCATATACAAAGACACATATACAGATGGAAAAATAGTTTTGCCACAGTAAATTCTGCAAATAGAGTTATAGGATTCAGAGTTGCATATCATATTTCAGTGTTTAACTTCAGCTGTAATGAAAACTCTATTAAGCAATGGAAAAACTCATCTTTCCTAAATAGGAAATCATGCTGCTTCAAATCTCAACTGGATCCTGTAAATCAGGACCAGTTATTGTTGTTGGTTAAGGACAACTTTTTTGGATTGAGTATCAACCTAATTTAGTATCCCTTCATTACATTTTTCTGATGCCAAAGGCACATGAATAGAGTGAAATAATGGAATAATAGTATGTTCTCTTCAACTGCTCCAAGAATCTAGCAGCCAAAGGTTTATGAGTGTGTATGAGAAATATCCTAGCTTGGTCATGATATTTATCAGGTGAGATGATCTTATTTTGACCTCGTTGGTCATAGACTGGGGAAGTCTAAAACATACCAGGAAGCATATTTTGAAAAAAGAAAGAAAGTGAAACTTAGATTATATTGATTACATATTATATGGTATCTTCTACTACAAAAAAATTGGCTATCTAAAAGTTCCGAAAAGTCCTATCCTTTCCCAACATCCTCCAATCTTCTGGAATGCTCTCCAAAGACAACTATGGTTTTAATTTAAATTCTTTTGTCTTGGCTTATTTACTCTCTCCTATGAAAAGCCAAATGATGTAATTCATATACTTTCTAGAAGTCTAGTTGGCATATTATAACATAGTACCACTTTAGTAAAAATGAGTTATTTTCACATTTCTTGTATTAAATGATATACAAGTATAACTCAAATTGCAATTTCTTTCCAGAATCAGACACAAGCATATTTCAATAAACTAGTCTCATGTTCCAGACTCTGGGTGATTTAAAACCCCATGCATTGCCAATTTATCTGAATAAATAGATCTGTTTTGTAATGGTGCTATTGATACTTATAGGATGGGCAAAGTGTAACTTGGAATCAAGCAGGTAACTGAAAAGCTAACTCAATTCATTTTTAGAAGTGTCTATTATATTAGAATGAAGATTCTATTAACTAACTAATAAACTTTATATAGTTGCCAATCTCACTGAAGGCAACTCTAGGAAGCATGCAATAATAGATAAAAGGGAAAAAAACATGAAAACAGCAAATAAAAATATAAAAAACCATAGCAATAAAAATCCTAAAAACCCAAAATATAACCGTAACTGAAAAAATGCCTCCCTTAACAATGGAGCCATCCAGACAACCTCTATCAGAGATTGTGCTTCTTCCTTACCAAGAAGAATGAGGAAAGGAGAATTAAATAAATAGGAAGCTAAGCTTCCCCCACCTCCTGCTGTTGTGATTGTGTCAATGTGCTCTGGGTCCCATTAATTAAATAATGCCATCTGGTGAGGCCCAGAAAACTCATCTTTTCTGTCATGACACCTGTCCCCTGGAGCACCATTTCCTCTGAGATTTGTAGATCTTGCACCCTGTGTTAGTACGGATACATGGTCTCCTTGTATAGCTTTCTGGTTTTAAATTATTGGATTCCCCCTCCCCCGCCTCCAGACTGCCATGATTTCTGCATTTTACCGTATTTTTATAAGTTGTTCAGAGTTGTAACATATTGGGGTGGCCTATACATTTCATAAAGAAAAAGTAATAAAAAGGGGATAATGTATTAGGGCAAGAAGACCAAAACAATATTAGGTTCACATACTGTGATATTATAAACCTTTGAACTGAGTTAGCAAACCAAAAGCCTTAACGTACTGTGCCCCAAACAAATCAGATGAATGATGGATGAATTATGACCTGAGTCATACATAGTAAAATCTGAGCTTAGCAAAAGAACAAACAAAACAAACTATGCAATTTCTGTTGAACCTGGTCTAGAGTCTTTGTTACACCCAGCTATTGAATGTTTTTACAGCAGCATCCAGTAATAGAAATAGTTCTGATAAAGAGTGTCGTTTTTAAATTAGGAATAATGTATGAAAGGGTCATGTGAAAAGATTACAGTGGTGAGAATGTGTAGGCATTTATTTAACAAAAGGTTCCTTTAGTATCAGATAGCCTGGTTATACTACTACAGTTCTGTCTTCATAACCTAGTCATTATAGGCCAGCGCTCGCCCTCTTCCTCCTCTGAATTCTCTCATTTGTCAATGTATTTTTAGAAATGTGGCTTGGAAATGAAGGTTGCCTTCAGGGCACTACTTTCCTGAAGTTTATTATTCATAGTAAGCATTTCATTCTTGAGCCATTGTGTGGTCTTTGCTGAGGTTTCTTGGAACAGACTGGTTTAGTTTCCCTATCAATTCACATTTAAATGTGTTCAGGGAGCATGACCTAGTTGTCTCCCTGCTGTCCCAGAAGGTTTAAACTGGAAGGACAGGAATAAGCCACATACAATCCTATATTTTGCTTGCAAGAGAGAGCAAGAATGGAGGAAGGCAGGAATGGAAGCCAAATGCTGTAAGAAAAACAAAATAATAAATACCCCAAAGAAACAGACCTATTAAGCAAGCTACTGTGCATATGAAGAGTGGTCATAAAAGTCAAAAACAGTAATAACTTGTTTGGTATATTTGAAAATGTGCACCCATTAGATTTATCATAGACACATACCTATGGCAGAATGCAGTATTTTGCTGTAATGTGCTGTTTTCTTTCCTGCCTAGCGATGATTGCAAATACCATATTCCTGTGAACTCTGTAAAAGAAGTCCCTTGCATATTTAATTCTGCTCATAGAGTACATGGCCACATATCATCAAAAATAGCAGCTGTTATTTTTAAAGAACATTTTCAAATGGTTAGTTCTGGTGCTGTTTCAGGGAAGTGGAAGGAAATAATAAATACTTACAGCATGTTTTGGTTCCTCCACAGAAGGAAACATCCCCCACCTCCCATCATTTTTGCAAAACTAGAAAGTCCTTTAGGTTTAAAATAAACTGTACATCTTTATTGTTTTCATTATTTCAAGGAAAAGCTCAGGTAGGCATATAGCATTGCAACCTGGATTTAAGAAAGAGGCTGACCAAGATAAAGGAAGGTTGAATGTTGACTTAGTTGCTGGATTCCATGGAAGTACAAGATTATTCCTGAACAACAGACACTCTTTTTGTACTGGAAGTAGTAGGCAGGTGTATGGAAAGTGTTTGTGTGTGTGTTGACCCTGGCAAGTGCCTGGATACATCTTTGCAGTTTTCTTGGCAAGATTTTAGAAGTGGTTTGTCATTCTTCTATAAGAGGTGTAGATTTATATATTTGTTAACAGATAGATTAACATGTTTGTTCTTCAATATCTCAGTCACATTTTCCTGATCCTCTTTTACTTCCTTGACTTTTTGGCCTAGACATTTCATGGCTTGTTTACTTATGTTCCTTTCCCCCATTTTCCCTTTCTGTACCTTACTTTCCCTTGATTTTCTTCTTTTATTCTTTGCCTACTTCCTCCTGGACTGCATTAGTAGGCCAGATATCAGGAAACATTGTACGACTGTCTGATTAAGCAAAAGGGCCAGCATTTTGTGGGAATTGTATTCAGAAGTTTAATGCTATGGAGTTGTATAAGAGCAGCAGTCGTGCCAATATTTTTATTACACATTTCTGGGCTATAGATCAGAAAAGCATTCTGGGGCTGAGGGCTTTTTTGGTGGGAAATTTTCCCCAACCTATTTGCAGAATTACTTTCTTTCAAAGGCTCTCAGGTCTTACGACACTATGTTATGCAACTACTTTTATTTATTTATTTTCAGGCATTTAAAGATTTTTATAAACTTTTGAATTCCAGAGACATCTTATTATCTTTTTTTGTCACAAAGAGACATGCTGAGAGGCATGGCACAATAACACCGTATGGGTGAGAGTGGGATGGAGTTTAAAGTGCATGCTTTGTTTTTATGTAGGATAAAACACCTTTTTGCTTTGTTTATGTTGTTTATTGCCAGAAGCTAGAACAAAATTCTGACTAATTTTAGTGCTGATTTTCCATCAAATGTCATGACATGATTACAGAGGGTTGTGAAAGGCACATAAAAAATTGCTAAAGCCACTTGTTGTTGATAGACTATTGATCACCCATCTCAGAGACCGCAGTGCTTTTAATATTTTGGAGGATGGATTTTAAATTCAGCCTCTGTTTTGATGTGACTACCTGATTTTTGGCCTCATGAACTTGTTTTCAGTCTGTGTATTCTTAGACAAGCCTTACTTTTGGGGATATACTTATTACCTATAGAAGATATATTATCTGTTATTATCTGCATTCTTAAGGCAGACAATCAAGACCCAGGGAAGTTGCCTTCTGCCTGATGTTCTTCATACATTTCTAACTACAGTGAAGTAAAATACATTCATTCTAGAAGAAATTTTGAGTTGAACAGTGGTACAGAATAGTATAGAATTATCTCTGATTTGATAAAACATCCTTTTGAGTGAGATCTGTTGAGAATTCCTTGCTTGCTTGTTTAAAAATGTAGCAATTTACTTGGTTACCTATCTGTTATCCAAGAAACTACTCTTTACCAAGGAGTAGTTTAAAGATATATGAACTATATGAGTACTGAACCTTCAGGAACATGTATATTTACATCTCTATACTAAACCGTATTGAGAGAACAAAGCCTGTCTTGCCAATATATAAAGAAATGTATCTTTAGCCCATTTGCTTGGAAGGTTTGCTAAAGCAATAGAAAATCAAATTGTAATGCTGCCAGACAGAGGTGGTATTCAGCAGGTTCTGGCCAGTTCTGGAGAACTGGTAGCAGAAATTTTGAGTAGTTTGGAGAATTGGCAAATACCATCTCTGACTGGAGATTGTACAGTATCCTTCCCCTGCCATACCCACCAACTCACCCCCACAGAACCGGTAGTAAAAAATTTGAATCCCACTACTGCTGCTGGAGAAGAAACCAAGTGTGATAAAGTTTTGCAATATTATTTTGCAACATATATAGGAATCAATACCACTTTGTTCCACATTTAAGTAAAATGTATGAATGAACCAGCCTATGACAATTTATAGCTATATCGGTTTTGACATTTCTATCAAGACATTCTCCAAGGGATACACAAGATTGATGTCAAAAACACAGGAGAAGTCAGAAGGTTACAAAGTTTGAAAAGAGATATTTCTTTTATAACATCTTCAAATCATCTGAGAAGCTCCTTATACATATAAGGTGAAATAGAAGTGTAATCATGGTTGTCACAAAACAATAGGAACTTCACTACAGCACCTTTCTAAAATCATCCTTGTGTCAGTTTACACTGATAATAATTATTCTTTGCTGCTTCTAACTAATGGGAATTCTTCAGAACTGTTTTATAATAGAGGAGAGGTTATTTTAAATCTTTATAATGATACACACTAGTAATAATTTAGATCATAAAACAGAATAAGAGTGATTTTCACCTAATTAGAATTTTCCGATTAGAATTCTTTCATTACAATCTTTTTAAAAAAACATTATACACATGTAATTATAAGATAGGTGAAAAAAATTATATGCTTGGTTCATGCATTATGAAATGCTTCTTAAGTGAATGACATATATGCATCTATTTCATAAATGAGTACCCACCAGTTATTACTAGGGCTCAGCGAACTTGGCTGTACGCAGGAAGCTATGACTTGCCACATCTGTAGTGAGGCATGTAGAAGTTGATTGCTATAGAATGAATATCTTAACTCACACCCTATGCTTTGGGCTAGTGATAGCAAGGAGCTGTAGGCATTCAGTCTGAACAAATTGGAGTGCAAAATGTGAAAGGACTAATGGGATTCAGGGATTAATTGATTATGTATCATCCAATTGTTGTTGATAGTTTGAGACCATATGGATAGATTTTTCCCATGACAATCTATCCCTAACCTGGCCTTTTAGGTCTTTCAGTGGTGTGCTCATCAATTCTATAACTGAATCTATCTCATTGTGGTCCTCCTCTTCTCCTTCCTTCAGTTTTTCTCAGAATTAAAGTCTTCCCCCAGAGGATTAATAGGAAATATTCTAAGTCTCTTCATGAGTGATGTACCACCTCCATTCTTATCAATGATACGTTTCACCTTGAAGTGCAGTTCTTTGAATGGATTTTGAATTTGCTTGTACTCAGAAAGATCGTAACAGACCACAATAGAATTTTATTATGAGAACTTTGTATAAAATGGAAGTGTTCATCTTACAATTATTCTCTGAAAAATCTATAGATAGATTCTCAGATCTTTGAAGGTTTTCTGATAAAGCTGTGACTCTTTTCTATATTTGAACTGTAGTAATGTAGTAAAACATTTTTGAATGTATAGTATATGCTACAGAGATGCTTGAGGAGGGAAAAGATGCAACTTACCTAGATAAAATTGTAAGGTTGGGAGGTATCTTGGTTTGATGGCCTCCTGGTCCTAATGGAGCAGGTATGCAGCTCAAGAATGTTCTTAAAGTCAACACCATCTGTATTAGTAATGAGTTCTATAATTTCAAGTTTTCAAAGCTCATTAGGAGCTTTTAAAAATTGGATTAGAGTAATATTCCTTTTGCTTCTTGCTGCCTTGCAAAAACTTCAGATAGTGCAAAATTTGGTCATCTTGATTATCATTAGTTTCAAAAATTCTAAGCACGAAGCATTACATTCTTTTAGGTTAATTGAACTGCCTCTATGCATTTCTAGCAAAGTTCTACTAGTAAACTTTAACATCTTAAATAATTCGATCCTAGAATAGTTTAACAATCTTTTTTACTCTTGTGATCATGTTTAATATCTAAGATCTGTATCAGAAATCATGGTCCTCTCAAAAACATTGTTTAGCCATGGTTCCAAAATTCCACTGCTGGCTTTGAGACTGCTTTTCAATTGTTTCTGGCCAGCCAAAAAGATTCAAGGGGGTTGGTATACTCCAGATCCCATCACTTAAACAATGCTACTTTGTGGAAATAAGATGATGTGCCTTCTCTGTTGCTGCATCTGCCCAATGGACTAGTGTTCAAGAGCTATGGTGGTGGTGCAGTATTGCAGGTTATTTATTTATTTATTTATTTATTTTATTTATTTTATTTGTCAATTGTTTACAAGATAATTAGTATAAGTATATACATAGTTATGAATACGTGAAATGGGTACATAAAAGAAAAATAAAAGAAACAATAGGACAGGGATGGTAGGCACGTTGGTGCGCTTATGTATGCCCCTTACAGACCCCTTAGGAAAGGGGTGAGGTCAAAAGTAGACAGTCTAAGGTTAAAGTTTTTGGGGTTTGGGGAAGAAACTACAGAGTCAGGTAGAGTATTCCAGACATTGACCACTCTGTTGCTGAAGTCGTATTTTCTGCAATCAAGTTTGGTGCGGTTAACCTTGAGTTTGTATCTATTGTGTGCTCTTATGTTGTTATGGTTGAAGCTGAAATATTCATTGACAGGTAGGACATTGCAATGTATGATTTTATATACCATACTTAGATCAGACTGAAGACGGCATAATTCAAGGTTTTCTAGGTCTAGAATTTCAAGTCTGGTGGCATAAGGTATTCTGCTTGACTGCTGACTGCTAGCAGTTCAGCAGTTTGAGTTTCACTAACTCAAGGTTGACTCAGCCTTCCATCCTCCTGAGTTCAGTAAAAAGAGGATCCAATTTGTTGGGGGCAATATGCTGACTCCGTAAACCACTCAGAGAAGACTGAAAAGCATAGTGAAGTGGTATGTAAGTGCTATTGCTATTGTTGTAGTACCCTCTAAGATTTGTATGACCCTCACCCTATGTGCCCCCAGGAAAGCATTAAACAGTCTCTGAGTTAGAATGATGTGGGCTCCCACTAACTGCCAGCAATAGAGCAGAATTATTATTCCTCTCTCAAATTTGTTTTTTTTTTTACTCTTAACGTAACCCTTTGTAAAGCATTCAACATCACTGATTTGTGAGTGACCTTAAGACTGATACACAGATAAATATTTCTTGTCTGTTGTGATCTGAAACACACCTCTTTTGCATCCATGTCCTGTATCTTATAAAATCACCATACAATATGATTCCTTTTTGTATTTTGTTTTCTTGAGGTTTGATCTTAAAAAGTGGCTTATAAATTTCTGCATAATTTCAATCTTGTAAATAAAAACCCCCATATTTGTATTATGATTGCACAAAGGTGTGAATCCTTATTTGGAAAGGAAGCCCATTGAATTTACAGTGCAGTTGAGTTGCTGGAATCCCTTCCTACATCCAGGGAAAATCTAAAATGTCATTACTGCATACTTATAAGTCAAGCCTAATACCATTCAAACCATACAAATGTGTGAATAATAGTTGACAGTTTCCAAAGTATACTAGTCAAACACAATTTAGATCAGATGTTTAACATGGTTTTATGGCTCACCACATATTCTTTTGCTGCAAAGCTAGAGATTTTTAATACCTCACCAACCATTTAGAGTCAAATATAATTGCATAATATTGCAATAAAAATGTATGCTGGCATTTTAAACCGTATTCATGAATATTTTATTCTATATTTTAATAAAAGCATGGAGTTTAGTAGATTTTTATATCTTATAGATGTGTAGTTTGAATTAGTTTATAGTTCATTTTAATTTTCCAAAATGTTTCCTTCATTTCCACTTTAATTTATTTCCACCTGGTTATCATATTATATAAATGCCTTCATCTCATGGATACACATTTCAACTGGCATTCTTTTCAACTAAAATATTACATATGGTCACTATCTGTTCATATACCAAATAAAGTATTAAACATAAATACCAATAATCCATGAGATTATTGTTCATAATATGTAATTATCCATCTCACAGATGTAACTCTGGGTGATGAAGAGCTTCCCAGTCCAAGAGAAGTGCAACTGGCATGCAACTTATGCAAAAGTTTTCTAGGCCATGATTGTCTCCTGGTCTTTGAGCAGGAGTTGTGAGTCCAAAAAGACCCCAGATTGTGCACAAGGTCTATTTGGGACAGTTCAACCTTATGCAGCAGCAAAAATGGTAAATTCCCAAATCTGGAAGCCACAAAACCCAAGGACACTCAATTTTGCTGATGTTCATCTGAAGCCTGTTGTCCTTAATCCAGTCCTCTACAATAGTGGTTGCCAACCGGTGGGCCAGGGACCACTGGTGGTCCGCAAGAAAATTTTGGTGGTCCACAGAGTAATGCCCCCCAAAGCACTCCCCCAAGCAATTAATCCAGGATGTGCAGGAACACAAGGTTGCTCCACCCACATGGTCTGCCCACCCACTGGCCCTCACCCTTCGGTCAAGTGCAAATCTTACCTTGAGTAGAGCTGGAACTGGAAGATAAGACCAATGGTGGGGGAAGAAAATCCATCTCGGGGCGGGTGGGTGGTTGCTGATGTTGGTGGGAGCAGCTGCTCCTCCACCTGGGTGCACCGGCCTGCCATGGACTGGAGGAACTGCTCTGGGATTACCAAAGGGCCAGTCTTGTGACTACTGCAGCTCTGGAATAGACTGACTTTCCCACCAATGTCAGTAAGCCACTGTCAGTCAAAATTCATTTTAGTGGTCCACGGGATTTAAAATTATGAGTCTGGTAGTCCTTGAGGTTCAAAAGGTTGGAGACCCCTGCTCCACAGCTTCCAAATATTAAGACAAGACTTTTATAGCATCATTAATTGGCCAAATTCCTTGTTTAGATACTATTTTGTATATGACTTCTTTGCTGTTCCACACTTTTGTTAACAGTTCAGTAATTAACAACATCCTGCTGTTTATCTGAAGATAAAACACCAGAAGATTAGATTTTTGCCATTGAATTGCTATATTTGATATATCTATATCTGTACAGATTGCGATATTTCAAGAAGATTAGGGCATTTGAGCAAATTAGGATGCCCTTTCTGAGATTAACTCTTCAATGGTTTTGCTGAAGGAGTTAAAATCTTCCTAAGTAATTTTGGTTTTTGTTAAGTACTGGGCATGGGTCGAAATAACTGGAGACAATTATGGAACAGTGAACTTCAGCTCTTTATTTGCATCGTGACTAGGATAACAACAACGGTTAACTCTGCTTTATGTAGGCATCTTTTGTATGATTCAACCAATAACGAACTAGGAACGCTATCTCTTTTAACCAATAGGAACTCTTAGTTAAGGACCAATCAGGTCCGTTATAGCTGACCAATCCTGGTCGAGCTGCCTGATAGCCAATCAGAAGTGCAGGGCCAGAACCCTGCACTTTACCTCAAGCTCAGACCTTTATTGAATTACTGTATACACAACACCCCTTCCCCCTGGTTCCTCAAATCCGGTATGGTCACATAGTCCTTCAAATAGGACGGTTGTCTTTTAAGTCTTTTAGATTTCCATTGGATTGGCTGATTGGAATCCTGTTGAGGTAGTTCGTTGTTTAGCAGCGATTCTGCTTCAGGTTCAGAGTTTATTTCTTCCTCGTTTCCTACATTGTCCTCTATTCCCTGAGGTGCAATTTCTTCCTCTCCTTGCCCCCTTTCTTGCGTCTCACTCCCGTCGTCGTTCCTTTCAAACGGGTTCCCTGGATCTTCCTCATCATCCGTACTCTCCCCCCCCCTCAGTTTGGTCACAGGGAATTTGATGATTTGCTGGCGCAAGTCGCGACCGCAATTGGTCGATATGCCGTTTGTACAGTTTATTGTCCAGGCATAGCAGTATGTAGGATTTGGGGCCGGTTACGCATACTACTGTCGCTTCTATCCATAATGGATGGCCAGATAAGTTCCGTGCATAAACGAGGTCTCCTACCTGGAAAGTGCAACAGCGTCCACTGGACCCTATGGGTTTTTCCGGTTCGTAAGCAGGGTGCAGCCGGTCGAGGTGGGAGCGGAGCCGTCGTCCCATTAGTAATTCCGCGGGAGTTCTCCCGGTAACGCTGTGTGGTGTAATGTGTTGCAAGAAGAGGATTTGGTTCACTTTTTCGTCGATATTATCATAGTCCGTTTTTAGTAATGTCTTTTTTATATATTGGACCATGCGTTCTGCTCAGCCGTTGGTCGCAGGGTGCGCTGGCGAGGTGAGCGCATGGCGGATGCCGCGGTCAGCGAGGTACTGCTCGAACATCAATGCAGTAAACTGTGGTCCGTTATCGGACACTAGGACGTCTGGTAAACCGTGGGTTGCAAAGAGTCTGTTTAATATTTTAATCACCACTTCGGATGTTGTAGTCGTCATACGATGGATCTCCAGCCAATTGGACTATGCGTCGACTGTGAGTAGGAATGTGTGGCCTCTGGTCGGTCCCGCAAAGTCCAGGTGTATTCGGGACCATGGCCCACGCGGCGTCTCCCATTCTGTAGGGATGGCTCTTGGAGGAGCGTTGCTGGCTTGTTGGCAATTTGGGCAAACTTTAACCCACTGTTCGATTTGGCGATCCATTCCCGGCCACCAGGCGTAGCTTCGTGCAAGCGCCTTCATGCGCACGATGCCGGGGTGGCCCTCGTGTAGAATTTGCAATAGTGTCTTTCGGAGTCGTTCTGGAATCACGACTCTATCGCCCCAGATGATGCAACCTTTCTGAGAGAACAGTTCAGTTTGTCGCGATTTGAATGGTGCGAAGTCATCTGGGACTCGGTCCAATGGCCATCCCCGTTCTACCCAGCTTATGACTCAGGCTAGGGTGTGATCTCGTCTGGTTTCTCTCGCGATGTCTCGTGCGGTCATGGGTGGCGAGTTGAGTGCTTCTATCTGCAACGTGGTTGCCGTTGGTGCTGGATCGTCGAGAGTCTCTGGAAGCGGTGCTCGGCTCAATGCGTCGGCGTGGGGAATGGCTTTCCCCGGGCGATATTGCAGCCGATAATTATACGCAGCTAGAAATTCTGACCATCGGGTCATCCTAGGGGATAATATGTAGGGGGTTGGCTTGTCCCCGGCTATTATCCCTAGCAACGGTTTGTGGTCAGTAACAATTGTGAAAACTCTTCCATACACATATTCGTGAAATTTCTTCACAGCTGAGACAATTGCAAGGGCTTCTTTATCAATTTGTCCATAGTTCCTCTCTGCTCTCGAAAGAGTTTTTGAAAAGTATGCAATAGGGGCTTCATTCCCATTAGGCAACACGTGGCTCAAAATGGCGCCAACACCGAAAGGGGATGCATCGCAGGTGATGACCAACGGTAAAGTCTCGTTATACTGCATAAGTACAGAGTGAGATGTGAGCAGTTTTTTAACATTTTGAAATGCCTGTTCTTCACGATAACCCCAAACCCACATTGCCTTCTTATCTAATAACCGGTGTAACGGTTCAGCGACAGTTGCTTTGTGCGGTAAAAACACATTATAAAAATTGATGAGGCCTAAAAATGCCTGGAGATCAACTTTGTTACGTGGCCTGGGAGCGTTCTTGATCGCTCTTAATTTACCTTCGGTAGGGTGTATACCCTGGCTATCAATCCTGTACCCTAGAAACTCAACACTGTCTGCGAACAATTTACACTTATTTTTTTTTACCCTGAGTCCGGCCTCTTGCAATTTTTTAAGAACACAAGTTAAACGGTGCTGCAGAATTTTTTTTGTAGGAGCCGCTATCAGCACATCATCGAAATCAGGGACCATGCCCTTGATTCCCTGTAATAACCTCTCCATGAGGCTCTGAAATATTCCTGGGGCTACGCTAACACCAAATTGCAGCCGGGTGCATTTGTAGGCACCCCAGTGCGTCACAATCGTTTGGGCCTGTGCCGTTTTTTCATCCACTGGCAATTGTTGGTAGGCTTGAGCTAAATCTAATTTAGCGAAAACCTTCCCGCCCCCCAGGGAATGGAGGAGGTGTTGAACCACAGGGACTGGATATGCGTTCTGTTGCAAGGCGTGGTTCAGAGTGGCCCCATAGTCCCCACAAATTCGAATCGACCCGTCAGGCTTAATGGGGGTTACAAAAGGAGTTTCCCATGGTGAGTGATCAATGGGTTTTAGTACGCCTTGAGCAACAAATTTGTCGAGTTGTTCATCGATTTTCGCTTTTAGTGCGAATGGAACTTGACGGGGCTTTAATTGAATGGGTGCTACCTTAGGGTCTAGGCTGAATGAGATCGGGGTCCCCTTATACTCACCTAAACTGTCCGCAAAGACGTCACTGAACTCAGAAATAAGATCCTCCTCCCAGTCGCAACCGCCAATCCCGTTTACTCCGGCCACTACAATGCCAAGTGGCGCGAACCATTGAAGGCCTAGTAAGCTAGGCCGATCTTTATCGATGACCGTTAGAGGTAAGTAGGCTGTATGTTTTTTGAAGGAGACTCGGACTCGGCAGGACCCGACGACAGGGATTCGATTCCCTTGGTAGTCCTTCAGGATGAGGCGTTGAAATTTCAGGTCTTGGCGTTGGACTGTGGGGATAAGTTGCTTGAGTGTCTTCCACAACACCATCGAGAGGGATGATCCCGAGTCAACTTCCATGAGGCATGGCTGGTTCTCAATGGGTATGGTGACTCGGATCTTCTTCGCGTCCAAGGCGGAGGCGTGACCGATAGTGATAGTATGGTGAGCTTCTTCTCTCTGCGTGGCTGGATTTCTGTAGGAGTGGTTTACTGGCGTTTGCCTAACAGGACGGCTTCCTGTCGATTGGCGGTAGTTAGCCCCCTTAAAGGCCTGTGTTGGGCCTAGCAGACTGCGGCAGACCCGGCCGATGTGGCCTCGTTTCCTGCACTCGTGGCAGAGCACATCGCGGAATTTGCATTCGGACCTGGCATGGTTGGCTCCACAGCCAGTGCAAGGATGTAAGGACTTCGGACGATGGTCTCGCTCGGACCGCAGTTGGTGGACCTCTTCTTCGTTGCTGTCTGACGACGAAGAGAGGTCCTCATGGTGCGTGGTGGCGGCCTTCTCATCTGCGCCGGTAGGAACGTCCCCGGTCGTTGGCGGTATAGGGTTTCGGGTTTTTTGAAGCTGTGCGGCCGACTTCTTGGTCGCCTCAGCCGCAACCGTGTCAGCAATGGCGTCAGCAAGGCTGATGTCGCCTTTCGCCATCAACTTGCTTTGCACGGCCGGTGCATCTAGTCCCAGAACTATTCGATCTCTCAGTGCCTCTTCCAAGTCGGCGAACCCGCAAAGGCCGCCTAAATTTCGGAGGTCCACCACGAAATTGGCCACGCTTTCTCCCTTTCGTTGGTTTCTTTGATAAAACTCGTGGCGTCTCACGAGTGTAGGCACGGTCGGCGCATAGTAGCCTTTCAGGATGGGTTCGAGGTTGTCCCAGCTCATGGCCTTCACTTCTTGCGCCTTAGCGAGTGCTTTGGCCATCTTGAAGACGGCCGGACCGCAATGCATTAGGAATAACGCTCTTTTCTTTGCCGGTGTCGCGTCTTTAAGGTTGTTCGTCTCGAGAAACATTTGAAAACGATCCATATAGGATTCCCATTCCTCCTGACTTGGGTCGAACGGAGCGGGTGGTACGATGCCGCTGGACATGGTTTCCGTTGTTGGCGTTGTCTTTCACGTGCTCGGTATTCGTTTTTCGGTTCTTCGGTTCAGGCGTCTCCACATCCTATCCTCGTCGTCAGTGTTAAGTACTGGGCATGGGTCGAAATAACTGGAGACAATTATGGAACAGTGAACTTCAGCTCTTTATTTGCATCGTAACTAGGATAACAACAACGGTTAACTCTGCCTTATATAGGCATCTTTTGTATGATTCAACCAATAACAAACTAGGAACGCTATCTCTTTTAACCAATAGGAACTCTTAGTTAAGGACCAATCAGGTCCGTTATAGCTGACCAATCCTGGTCGAGCTGCCTGATAGCCAATCAGAAGTGCAGGGCCAGAACCCTGCACTTTACCTCAAGCTCAGACCTTTATTGAATTACTGTATACACAACAGTTTTGGTTGAATTATCTTGAAAATCTGGGTCAGCTGGAATCAGTCTGGGCCAATATATGGCATTAAAGCCTGTATAACAGTTGGATACTCTAAAGCAGTGTTTCTCAACCTCAGCAACTTTAAGAGGTATGGACTTCAATTCCCACAATTCCTCCAGCAGAATTCTGGGGACTGAAGGCCAACCATCTCAAATTTATGTTTTACTGACAAAAAAATAAAGGGAGACTAGTATAGATCAATTTCAAGTTATTTAGCTCTCATCAGCTAGCTGTATCTTTCTGCGATTCAAACTCAGGCTACTTACATGTTAGGTAGATATATTAACCTCTAAGCCACTGGTTCTTCTCACTTTGTTGGCCATACCAGGTGAGAGAGTAAGTATTTTTTCTGGTGGGACTGGTCTATCAGGGTAGTCTGGTCTACCTTATAGAGCATATTGCTTCTGTTCTCATCTTTCAGCCTTAATCCAGGAGCCTTCACAGGCAGTCACTTTCGCAACAAACTATTTTGTGTTAAATTTATGTTTTACTGACAAACAAATGGAAACAGTATGCTGCGACCCATAATTGGGTAGACCAGGTTGCCCTGATAGACTGGTCCTACTGGAAAAAACACTTCATCCATCTTAAAGTTGTGGAGGTTCAGAAAAACTGCTCTAGATACCAAATCCCTTAGTGCTCCAGAATTACTAATCCTCAAAATATACCTTCCATATCTGTATTGCCACAATCCCCTAGGTAGATAAACAACTAAATCTAAGAGCAGCTTATCTGCAGCTTCTTTCCTCCCTAAGCCTGTTTATGATTTAAGTATTAAAGTAGGATTGTAAAGAACCAAGCTCAATTTTTTTCCAATAGATTACAACCAGGTGGCGGCAGCTGGGTGGAGTGTCTGGTTACCTGCTGTCTCTTAGCATTAATAATTTCCCTTTCAGCCTAATGGATGCAAGAAAGAAAGATATCTTTTAGATATCAGTCAACAACAATAACAAAACAAACAAGTGAAAGTGATGACTGCAATGATGGAGGTAACAATCATTTATAGTGTGTTGCTAATATATAGTAGTTCCAGTTCACTACAGAGAGTTTACAACAATAATTCTGGAATCAATATTAGTATTTCTCAACTTGAAGATGTTCATTGATGATGGCTAGGGAATTATAGGATTTGAAGTCCACAGATGTTCAAGCAGTCAAGGTTGAGAAACACTGACCTATGTCTTCAGAAATACTGGTCACATATCCTCCATTCTGACAGAGACATGTAATTATACCGCACTTCAGTTAGGGGGAGATTTGAGTGAACTGAATTCTCTGGAACTACTGTTGAATGGCAAAAGGACTCTATAGTTGAAGTTCTATTATTGTAACTAACATTTCTCACCACTTTAGTTATTGCATCTGTAAATATGAATACCAGTTTAGCCTCTGGCATTCAGAACCTCAGGTGATGTGGAGACCATGTTTGTGTGGCATATCCTATAATTGCAAAGCATTGTGGCTTTTCAAAATCTTAAATTAAGGATGGCAAAAGCTGCTTTTTTTTTTTTTGGCAAATGTGGACTATACAAACTGTTCCTTTGAATTCCCGGAGAAATGTCCAGTTTAAAGCCCTAAATACTATAATTTGGAACATTAAATTGCTATGCTTCTTCCTTTCTCATTTTGATATTACTCTGTTTGAAGCAAGGTTTTTTAGATGAAATGGAAGATTTTTACTAGCAACTGAATCTTTGCTCTTCTGACCTCTCTTCAACTAGATATGTGTGTTAAGTTCTGCGCATGGGTGCAAGGAACGGAGATGAGACGGTGAACAGTGATCTTCAACTCTTTATTAATCATTGTGGAACAGAGCAAAACCCTAGGGCAGCAGCAGCCCTTTTATAGGCAAGCTGCTGATCTAGTAACCAATAAGAAACATGGAGCGTTAACCTCCTTAACCAATGAGAGAGGCCCGTTAACAGCCAATCAGATTCTCCTGAATGGACCAATCCGATATCGCTATTATCGGCCAATCAGAAGTGCAGGGCTAGAACCCTGCTCTTTTCTAAAGGTTTTGATAAACTTTATTTAAGCATTTTATTAGTTCATAACAATGTATGTCCATAACATAAACATGTGAGAAGGCTGAGCATTCCTGTCTGCTGGCATCCATATTGATTACTAAATGATATTGTTTTGAGAGAGGCTTAATGTGTTGTATCTTTAAGCATACATACATAAAGTAAATTATGAATTCCATTGTTCCTTCGGTGCAATTTCTCTCTTTGTCAAAGAGAGGTGCCACATACTGGTGTGCCATTTTATCAGGCACAAACCAGCTTTTTTCATTTAAGAAAAGAGCGAAGGGGGATTTTGGTTTTGTGATAAGAATGGATTGGAAAAAATGGTGTGTGACTTTTTGACCATCTATTTTCCTACTCATGATCACCCAGTGGTATTCAAGGTTGGTATTCAGCCACATAAAATCACACTTGGGAATCCAGTGGTTGAGGTAGCTTGGGAATGAGTTGAACGATAAATATATGCATTTCTAGACTGATTTTCAGTAGCAGCTTTAAATTGCTTTAAATTGTACTTATTAAAATTACTTAAAGGGGGGGATTGCAAACCTGAATGACAGAGTTTGACCTAAATTACTTCACATGGTATAATAAAATAGTGCAATAGGGGAATTGCAATTTTTAAAGGGGAACCCTCTTCCCATCTCTCATTTCCCTCTCTGCCTGACATAATAGATTATCATTACAATTACTGAATCATTTAGAAAAAAATTGGTATATTTATTTTATATGTTACTGTTACTAGGACAACTACAACTGCCATTACTGATATTTCTCTAAAGCAGGTTACAATTTGAGCACAGTGAAAGTCTTGGATTAAAATACAAAAGTCCTGTGATAGGAAAAATAGGGAATAAAATAAAGTTTTAATAGTACTTTGTTCTCAGACATGACAGCAGTGGTATTTCTTAGATGTCAGAATAGTTAACCTCTGTAGAACCCATTGTAGAAAGATGTAAATAATAATAAAAACTCTAGTTACCAATTAATTCTCCCATCAAACCAGTCTATTAAATTAGAATGCCCCAACTGAACATAGGGCCCACTCAAATCAAGTTGTGAAAATCAGTTCTCCTAATATTCACACCAGTGGTGGGATTCAAATTTTTTTACTACTGGCTCTGTGGGCGTGGCTTGGTGGGCATGGCAGGGGAAGGATACTGTAAAATCTCCAGTCAGAGGTGGTATTTGCCAGTTCTCTGAACTACTCAAAATTTCTGTTACCGGTTCTCCAGAACTGGTCAGAGCCTACTGAATACCACCTCTGATTCACACAGATATTTGTATTCCTTACTGACCCCTAGAAAACAAGACGAGGATATCTAGTCCTCCTTAAGTTGCTGAATTTTTATTTTTAGTATCCTTCATTTAGCTGGTGCAGCTAAGTATTGTGTGTTTAGTAATTGACACAAATTCTTGATACCTGGTTTAAAGTTTTTTAGGTACTGGGCAAATTCTTTGATCTATGCAACTATAGAACAACAGGGGCTATTATTTTCTATGCATGTTTTTCCTGCAGACCTATTCTAAGAACTGAAGAAGAACATGAGACTGTCCATAAAATAATGAAAGTCATTCCTGATATTAATGAGCAATTATCTGAAGAACAGATAAAGGAAATCAGCAAAGTAGTTCTAAGAGAATACTGGGTGAAGGAAAGTACAGGTAGGTAAATATAGGGTTTTTTGTTTTTGTTTTTGAAAAATGTGGTTACTTCTTGAAGGATCAGAGGTACCAACTAATGTAAACTAAAATAAGAGATGCTGGAACTTGTAGTCCAGTTTTATTATGGAACCAAAGCTACACCAAGTACTGGATCAACCTTTTTTATTAGATTAGGTATGTAATTACTTTTTCCCGCATGGCAGGCAATTTTCGCAAATAACTTTCTATTACAAGATTACATCTGGAAAAAAAACACAAATCTTTCATTTTGGGGGTATCTTTTATTTTTCTCTTGCTCCATTGACATCAACTTTCATCTCTATTCTAGTGCTCAAGTTTATTTCCTTCCTCCTGTTCTATAATGGAAAGTATAATGTCATTATTCTGCTAGAAAGATAGATGTGAAGTCTTTTAATGAGAAATGCAGATATGGTGGTTATGTTTTTACCATTAGATTATACATTTTTCTTTCAAATACAAAAAGTGGAATCTTTTGTTATACAGTCATCTGGTTTAACATTGTAACTTTTATCCTTGTTCCACATCCCTTATCCAAATCCTTTTTCTTTTTTGAATTTTGATTCTTCCTTACATGGTATTCTTAAATATGTTGGAGGTGTACCTAATATTGATACTATATGAAATGATAATACACTCACAATTTCTGTTAACCACTCACACTGGTTTTATATAAAGTAGAGTTAAAGTTAAAAAGCTCTAGAGACAAAATAATGGTCACCAGTATAGGGTCAAACCAGGTTATAGAAATGGAACTACCAAAACATACTTCCTCCAACCTTTAATTTACAACTGCAATCCTGGAATATACAAGGGTTGATAGTGTCACAAACTGCCAACAGATTAGCAGGATCCATAGACTCAAAAAACCCATTTTCTGCAGAAAGTCAGAAAACAAGATATCCATGGCCAATTGTCTTCCAGTAAAGACTGGAAACCAGATTAAAAAGTATTCTGGTATATATCATACATTTTGAGTAAATATATGAAAAGTATCATTAAGTTCCATGACATCAAATAATGTTAGTTTCAAAATGCCTCACAAATTAGTTTTAACAAGTTTTTGAACGGATCCAATCAGAATTTTAGGAGCAGATGACAATCTTCCCTAATCCAACTGGCATGTGTGCAGATTGAATTTGGCATTTGCCCAAAGACTTAGGAAAGTCCTAGATGCCACACAGATTACCATCATATAAGTAACACTCATCCTCTGGAGAAATATGATGTGTAGACACACAAAAAAGGGAATTGAGTTGTACTTTATATCCTCACTGCTTCCCCCCAAGCAGCTGCCTCAAATAATTGTTTCCCTGTGGTGTCAGAAAGAGGAAAAAAAATCCTTCCTCTTGATTGTCTGATTCTCTCTCTCTCTCTCTCTCCATCCTTCTCTTGGAAGGGGCAGTAGTTGGATCCAAAAAAAGAAGCTCATTGAATGGGCCATAGTAACAATAATGAGTAATATACAGACAAAGGGAATTTCACCCAACCTGCCTCCTTCCAGACTGAATTCAACATTGATGTAGAAAAATAAAGTGAATTAATGTAAGGTTTTCCTTTATACATCATGAAAATTCATCATTTGTTTCAGTTCACCAAAAAGCCATTCATAAATATTCTATTTTTGATAACACATAGAGTTCCAACTAGGATTTTATATTACTTTTTTTAAAAATCAGTTTTATTTGACTTAGCAAAGTTTGAGAAAATCAAATATGTTCATTGGTAAGAGTTGTGGTGATCTTTTGAAATACAGATATAAGCCAACTAAGAAGAATATAGTAACCAAAGGACATGTTATTAATAGACAGACTGAGCTGTAATCTGAGCAGATAGGAATTATATTAGCATAAATTAAGACAATGAAAAGGACAATTTTAAGGTCAAAATTTGTGATTGGGATGACTGGAGTGAAAGCTGGCATCTTAAAATCTTGTTTACTATCTTGGCCACAAGGACAGTTGTGTTGGATTAGACACTCTGTTGATTTAATATATTCAGTAAAACCTGCAATATGGTGGCACAGAATTGTGGGAATTGTTCTTTGTGTACGTGCTAGGACAACGGAGACTTGTGGTGGTTGGCTGAAACACGGAACAAGGAGCAAGGACAAACTGTTGCCATTTCTTACCCAGAACTGTAGCAAACTTAAACTTTGCAGCTTTGTATGCTTATGTGAATGATCAGTGCATTCTGTGTGATGTAATGAGTTTGTGATAAGACGCTAAGAAAAATTGCTACGTTAACAAGGATTGCTTCTAATAAAAGAGGGTGTCAGAGTCTGCTCTGGGCTCTCATCCCGATCTTGCTTCAAGATGTTGTCTCAGTGTCTTCCTTCATGAGAGACCACCACAACTGGTGACCCCGACGTGATCATCTGCATGGTGGTACGTCTTTGGACCATCCACACTCATTGGCTGGAATAGCCTGGGTATACCTCATCCCTGATTTGGTCGCAGGTGATCGCCGTGGATCTCGCGTGAGTATGGGTGGAGGATTCTCTCAGGACCAGAAATTGCACATTGAGGAACTAAGAGAATTAACCAAATGAAATTTCTTCATTTTCAAAAGAGGGGGCTCTCTTGAAAAGCCCCTCAATAAAGCCTCTTTAGAGGATTTACTTAGTTATATTTGGTCCCATTACCCCTCCTATCCACACAAAGGGAGTCTTAAAGCTTCCGTATGGCAACGATTGGGGAAACACTTACATGCTTCCCCAAGCAACACCCCCAAAAATTCTTTTGGCATGGCGGGTAGTTTTTGAAGCCTTGCAGTCTCATGAGCAACCTCTCCTTGCCCCCTTGCACTGTCCTCCTCCTTACGCTAATGCTCCTGTGCAAATAGTCACCCCTGCAGCCCCTGTTTCCCCCAACGAACCTCTGAAGCCTTCTTCTTCCTCTTCTCCTTCCTCTTCCTCTCCTTCAGCCCCTCCACCCGCCTCTTCGCAGTTTTTGTCTCCTTCTCGTCCTGCGCCACCTCCCATGGGCGTAGTTCATGCTGCTATTGCCAAGGGACTTCGGGAGGGTGATTTCGACTTTGAAGATTCTCCTGGCGCTCCCAACACTCAGGGTAATAATGTTCCCCTTTGGGAGTCAATCCCCGTCAAATTTATAAAAGATATTAAATTGGCCGTCCAGATGTATGGGGTTAATGCCCCTTTTACACAAGGACTCTTTGCTGCTTTATCAAATTCCCACCTTATGATTGTGGCTGATTGAAAGAACTTGATTTATATGGTCACCTCGGGCACTCAGTTTGTAGTGTGGTCTTCTGAATTTGTTCGGCATTGCCAACTTTGGCAGCCCGTAACCCCAATCTCCAGGCTGACGAGCTAGCTGGGGAAGGTGCTTTTCTCCAAGCCACGGCTCAGTATGACACCCCTCCAGCTGCTTTTAACTTGACTGCTCAAGCTGCTCTTCACGCTCTGTCCAAGGCGCAGGACCCTGGCTCCGCTCCTCAGTCTTTCGCAAAAATTATTCAAAAGCCCACTGAGTCATATAATGATTTTATTGAGCGCCTCCAACAAGCTCTCAGGTGACAAATTTCTAATGAAGACACTCGCCAATAAATACTTATAAAACTAGCATATGAGAATGCTAACGCTGATTGTAAAAACCTTCTTGCTCCATTAATCAATGTCCCTGGCTCTACTTTAGCGCAGTTTCTTCAGGCTTGTGCGGTTGTTGGCACGCAGCAATATACTGCCCAAGTGATGGCTGCTGCCATTACTCGAGGCAATAAATCCTCCGGTAATTGCTTTAATTGCGGCAAGCCCAGCCACCGTAAAAGTCAATGTAGAGCCCCAGGTGGTGGCGCTTCCCGCTCCGCCACCCGGCGTGATGTTTACCCAAGAACAATCTGTCCAAAATGCAAAAAGGGCTATCATTGGGCTAATCAATGCCTTACAATGCCAGCCAGAACAATTCACAATATCGCAATGTTGTTCAGGAAGAGGATCAGGGAAATGAGTAAAGGGGCTAGCAGCTAGCCCCACTCTCAAGGCTGCACCTTCACCACCATGTATCCAGAATGTTTTTGAACTGTTCGCTGCTCAGAATCTTGATCTGCACCTCCCTACCCCTGCTTCTCTTCCTACCACGTCTACGCTTCCTTTATCTGTTTTTCCTTCCGATGCTATCGTCCAACCACACCCTATTGCACAGTTAAAAGGTCTTCATATCTCTCCGATGGTGCTTTCGGAGGACATGTTAGGACCTACCATAATTCTCTCTGTTTGTGCTACCTTGCCTACTACAATTCAAAAAGGGGACATTTTGGCGAAAATCATCATGTTGCCGAAAAAATCCCCTGACATTCTGACTATCACAGAGACTCTCACCGAGACTAAGCCCATGCTTCTGCTTTCTGTGCAGGGTCACTCTTTTTGAGGACTTCTGGACTCTGGTGCGGATGTCTCTGTGATTAGGTCTGCAGAATGGCCTGACGAGTGGCCTACAACCCCCTCCCCATCAGTTCAGGGAGTGGGGGGAACCCAAACGGCCAGAGTCAGCACAAATTGGCTCTCAGTCACGGGGGAAAATCTGACAGGCACTGCTCAAATCAAGCCTATTGTGCTCCCCCTGCATACCAATCTGTGGGGGCGAGACTTGCTCTCACAGTTTCAAGCTTCTCTTGTGCTAAAATGACCCATTCTTTTCCTCTTCGCTTGCAACTAACCACACCAATCCCTGTTTGGGTGGACCAGTGGCCCTTGATGGCTCCGAAACTGGCTGCCTTGCAACAGTTGGTAAAAGAACAACTTACTCAGGGACATATTGAGCCCTCTAGTAGCCCCTATAACACCCCTGTGTTTGTCATAAAGAAGAAATCAGGCAAATGGAGATTTTTACATGATCTCTGAGCCATCAACACTGTGATCCAACCAATGGGACCCCTGCAATGTGGCATGCCCAACCCCAATATGATTCCCAAGGACTATGACCTTGTGGTCATAGATCTTAAGGACTGTTTTTTCTCTATACCTTTGCATAAGGAAGACAGATGCTTGTTTGCCTTTACTATTCCCACTCCTAAAATTGAAGCACCAGCAGCATGTTATCAATGGAAGGTGCTACCACAGGGAATGTTAAACAGCCCTACCATGTGCCAGGCTTATGTACATTACATTATTGATCCCTTTAGAAAATCACATCCTCACTTCATTATTTATCATTATATGGATGACATCTTAGTAGCAGCCCCAGGGGCTCCTGGCACTGTGGCTGCCTCACTGCAAGAACTACAAGATCTCTTAACTGCAGGAGGCCTTTTGGTAGCACCTGAGAAAATCCAGATGAAGGCTCCATGTCAATATCTAGGTCACAAATTGTTACAAGCCTCATCTGCTTCGGTGGTGCCAAAACTGACCCTCTCTCGCACTACGACCCTAGTGCATTTACAACAACTTTTAGGAGCCATCAATTGGATACGTCCCTATTTTGGCATCACTACTCATTTGCTTAGCTCCCTGTTTGAGGCTTTGCGACAAGGGAAATCCCCGGCAGATATAGTACACATGACCGACACTCAAATGAGTGTCATAGATAAAGTTAATGATATTATGAGAAGTCAATGGGTTGATAGATGTGAGACTCCAACTCCTCTTTCCCTTCTTTTGCTTAATACCCCCTCCTTACCTACTGCTGTATGAACCCAAAAGTCCCAGCATACTAGCAACCTCCTTATCTTAGAATGGATACATCTTCCTCACACCCCTAAAAAATCTCTTAGTACAAAAGCTTCTTTATATACCATGCTGATTAGCAAGAGTTGCCAATGCAGCAAATCCCTGGCTGGCATAGAGCCAAGTGTAATATATGTCCCCATGTCCCTGTCAGATTGGGATACCCTGCTGATCAACTCCGAATCTCTGCAGTCAGTGCTGGGGGACTGGCCAGTGAAAATCTCATGCCATCCCCCTCCTGATGGGGGGCTAATTCTGTTAAAAACCATTCCCTTTGAATTGGCTACAAAAGAAGTGCCCGGTCCTATCTCTTCGGTGATTACTGTCTACGCCGATGGAGGAAAAAAATATGGAGCATGTGTTTGGAAAATTGATAGCGATTGGAAAACAAAAATAACCTCTCCACAAAAGTCCGCGCAAAGCTCTGAATTGGCTGCTGCTATCATTGCATTCGCTGAATTCAAGCACCAACCTTTTAACTTAATTTTCGATAGCTTGTATGTCATTTACTTAATCAAGAACATTGCCTATGCTTATCTCTTCCCGCTGTTTTAGCCTGACTTATTACAGCAATTTCTTGCTTTACAAACCTTGCTTGTTAATCGCTCTCATCTCGACTATGTTGCTCATATCCGCAGTCATCAGCCATTTCCCGGCTCTTTGCAAGAGGGCAACGATATGGCTGATGCGGTGGCTGCAGCTGCAACCACAGACAGCGCCATTTCTTGCATGATTCTTTCACAACAAACACCCTGGGACAGTCATAGTTATTTTCATCAAAACAAAAAAGCCTTGGCCAGACAGTTTAAAATATCTCAGAGTGAAGCGGCAGCAATAATCCAGCAATGACCCACTTGCTCTCGCCAAGGCGTTTCTTTACCCATGGGGGTAAACCCTCAAGGCATAAATGCCTTAGAACTTTGGCAAATGGATGTTACTCAATATCCACCCTTTAATCCATGGAAATATCTTCATGTTACCGTGGACACTCATTCAGGATTTATCATGGCCACACCTCAAAGGGGTGAGGCCACAAAACATGTTATAAACCACTGCATTAAAACATTCGCCTCCATGGGAAAACCCAAGGAGATAAAAACAGACAACGGCCCTCATATACCAGTACTGCTTTTGCACAATTTTGCTCCCAATGGCAAATCACTCACAAATTTGGCATTCCATTTAATTCTCAGGGACAAGCCATTGTTGAATGAACTAATCAAACCCTTAAAAACAATTTGGAAAAATTCAAATTTAAGACTGTCACAGGGTTGCTGGGACTTCAGAATGCATTAAATGTTTGTTTATTTACTCTTAACTTCCTCAATGAGTCCAGATCTCCCCCATGCATGGTGGCATCACGTCATTTCACTTCTTCCCCTCATCCTGAACCCAGACCAACGGTATATTTTCGTCAGCTTCCAGATCCTCAGTGGAAAGGTCCTGCTGAACTTATAACCTTGGGACGAGGGTATGCTGCTGTTTCCTACAACAACAACACCATCTGGGTCCCCGGACGACAAGTGAGGCCTTTTCTACCCAAACCAGCCTTGCCTACATCAGCATCATGAAACTGCCTGCTGCATTCATCATCTGCTTCCTGGGTTTCCACATTGTTCCTACCGATACGACAGCCACCCCATCCTCCTGCGACGCCTGCATCAAAACTACTCGCAGCGGAACAACAACCCAATCCACCCTGATCTATCATACTTAGAAGCCTGAGTGCAACTCCACGACGGTCTCCCCTTGTCTGCATAACAACACTCAATATGCATGATGCTACACCAAACAAGGTATCCAATGCTACGAACCAAAGGCTGTGAGGCCCATCACCGCCTCGTTGTATGTCTATGCCTACAAAGGAGGATCCAGCTCTGACCTTGCCTCAATGTTCTCAACCAGTCAAGCAAAAAATGGGTACATAACCCATAATGTCACTCGGGGGGGGGGTACCAACACTTCTCTGTGTTTTGATGCTTGCTTTGCCATCAGCAAAGGCCAAGGTCCTAATGATGCTGCAGGAGTTACCTGTGGCTCACACAGCTGGCAGAGATCTTATCTAAAGGAAAAGAAATATCTCTTTCAAAAGGTGTCCGGAACTAATGTGGGGGCCACCGCTGTTTACAACTATTGGTACACCCCACCAATCGACTCAGCCCAAATCAGAGGTGCCCAAAATGTGAACATCACTCTCAAATCAAGCTCCACTTCATGTTCTTTGGACACCTGCAATCCGATCTGCCTACATACAAACCTGCCCCAGTCTGAAGGAGTACGATACCGCTTTTTGGGTTTAGGCATTGATAGCTCAGGACGTGACCCTTATGGCTATCTTGTTTTAAAAATTCACACCACTTCTATAAAGTCAACCCCATCTAAAGTCTTCTGGGAATACCAAGAGCAAATTGGTAAGCTCAATCAACTCCCAATTCCTCCAAAAGCTCACAACATGTTTATTAACTTGGCAGAGACTATAGCCAAAGAATTGACTGTTAAAAATTGCTTTGTGTGTGGGGGCACAAATATGGGCGACCAATGGCCATGGAATGTGCAAGAAGCTAACTACACCGATCTTCTTCAGGAACAACAGAATTTCACCTATATGCAATCCTCTAATGAAACATGGCTTTTGTCTGTTAATTTGGTGGGCCATGTCTGCTTTGAAAGAAACAGCACCAATCGCACCATACCGGTTGGTAGTTTGTTATGCCTCGGGGTATGGAATAACAACACCTGGTGGTCGAATTCATCATCTCCTGCTCCTAACAATTCGTTAGCCCAAATGACTAATATGACTTTTCTGAAAGACCTGGAAAATAACACCCTTCAATGGCACTCCCTGGATGGGTTATATTGGATATGTGGATGGTATGCATATAATATATTACCAGTTGGATGGTATGGGTCCTGTGTATTAGGCGCCATTTCTCCCTCTTTCTTTCTCTTGCCATTACGCACAAAACAACACCTTGGAGTAACCGTCTATGATGACATCGGTCATCTCTCCAAACGATCTGTTCAGATTGGTAATTGGAAGGACAATGAGTGGCCACCAGAGCACATCATCCACTATTATGGGCTGGCTACTTGGGCCCAGGACGGGACTTGGGGGTACCGTACCCCCATATATATGCTCAAAAGAATTATAAGGTTGCAAGCTGTATTAGAAATTATAACCAATGAAACTGCTTTTGCTTTGAAAACACTAGCTAAAGAAAGTGCATTGTCTAGAACATATATCATGCAAAATCGCTTGGCTTTAGATTTTCTTCTTGCCAAAGAAGGAGGAGTGTGTGGAAAATTTAACCTTAGTAATTGTATTGAGGTAGATGATAGCGGAAAAGTTATCCAACAAATTACTGATAGAATGATCAAGATTGCGCATGTACCTATACCAACATGGAATGGTCTTGAGTTTGGATCCTGGTTCCCAAAATTGCCTGGTTTGCAAGCTATTGTAGCACTTATTGGTATGATTGCTGTGAGATGTGTTGTATTGCCTTGTGTATTACCCATCTTTGTACGCACTATTTCTAACAGTTTATCCCTCTTGGAAGAGAAAAAAGCCACTGCGCAGGTAATGGCTCTCTGGAATCAACAAATAACTAACACATATGAACCATTGCCATCCGAAGATGAGATAGGAGAGCCAACCTGTGACGATCCAGACGAGGATGAGATGTTTGTGATGGTTGAAGAAGTCACGAATGCTGCGGATAACATCAGTATGCACAGCACTCTTGCCTATTGGGACTAAAACACTCCCTGTCTCTTAAAAAACAAAAACAGGGGAGATGTGGGAATTGTTCTTTGTGTACGTGCTAGGACAACGGAGACTTGTGGTGGTTGGCTGAAACACGGAAAAAGGAGCAAGGACAAACTGTTGCCATTTCTTACCCAGAACTGTAGCAAACTTAAACTTTGCAGCTTTGTATGCTTATGTGAATGATCAGTGCATTCTGTGTGATGTAATGCGTTTGTGATAAGACGCTAAGAAAAATTGCTATGTTAACAAGGATTGCTTCTAATAAAAGAGGGTGTCAAAGTCTGCTCTGGGCTCTCATCCCGATCTTGCTTCAAGACGTTGTCTCAGTGTCTTTCTTCATGAGAGACCACCACACAGAATGAGATCTAAAATTGTTGTGCATCAATGTGCAAACGAGATAAAAGGTAATCTTAATGATTCAGACTGCCACATTATGCTTTTAAAGAAAAAACAGATCTGCATCATTGTGCAATCTTTTCCAGTTCTTTGAACCTGGTGCAGCAATATTTCAATTTCATCTGATTTGGCAGGCTAAAAATAAACACAAGATTGACTTTTTCCTAAGTGAAACTGACTTTACAAAAATAATGCATGCCTGATGAGTCTCTAATCTCCCAAGATCATTTTATATAATAAAGTCAGAGAGACTAGAGTTATGAAAAGTACTGGGGTTGCTTCTGTTAATGGTTCCTTCCTCATATAACTCCACAATAATAACAGCTTCATTTTTTTTAAAAAAATGATATTGCAGAGAATTCACATACTTAAATCAAATTACCCTCATATCAAACATCCACATGGTTGACAGGTCTAATGTCATGCAGAAAATTGAATAAGACATACATGACAGGTACTCAGCAATGTCACAAACCAACACCAGCTTTTAGGTACTTCCACACCAACATATGAGAGAGATACATAACTCGCAGTATTTGTGTCAAAATGCAGTTGCCTACCTTGCCTTTTCCTTCCTATGCCCCCTAGCAGACATCCATAATAGCATCATCATCCTCTTTTAATGACCCCATAATCCTTTGTGGGCTGGAATCTGGGCAACTGAATGGAGCTGAGTGTTTATTGGCTGGATGCTCTTCCTGTCGCCAATGCAGAGGGCATTTTTTCAGCAGACATATTTTCAGTGTGCCCAGAGAGAGAAATATCTGCCTCTATCAAACTGACAGCCTCCTGATTGTGAGGCAAGAGCTCCACCTCTAGGCCACTGCACCACTCATATCCATCTCATGGCTGAGTAAATGTGTGTGTGTGTGTGTATGTGTGTATCTTCCTTTGAGTCAATCTTGACTCTTGGCTATTGCCTGGACAAGTCTCAGAGTTTTCTTGGCAATGTTTTTTTCTGAACTGATTGCCCATTGCCTTATTCCTGTGACTGAGAAAAAGATTGACTGGCCCAAAATCACCAGCTGGTTTTAGCCTAAGGCAAGACTAGAATTCATAGTCTCCTTTAACCAGTACATCAAGCTGACTTTCTAAAACTTTCTCACATGGATGGAATACTGTTTTCACATTGTTGATTTTATTATGAACATTTCCTTGTTACCCTTAAGATTTTCACTGCCAAAACTTCCGGTTTGTCGGCTTCGCGAGCGGCAGGGTTTCGCGATCCTGCGCGATCCCCGCCGCGCTAGCCGTTTTGG